>PYAM01000134.1:0-49784 GCA_003047355.2 Amphiprion percula
GTCGTGGTGTTTTGGGCACTAAAAAATGTTTGTTTTTCCACTGACAATAAAGAATCTAATCTAATGGAACCTGTTCTCTGACTGGAGTTCAGGTTTCATTGAGTCAGTTTACACTCAGAAAGTCCGATTTTGTCAAACCTTGTTCCCACAACAACAACAGGAAGCTGCAGAATTTATGCAACAAAAGCCTTTTTAAAAAAAATCCTCTTCCAGCTTCTGTTGGTTTTAATAAAATGATCTTTTAGTATTTCTCTGTGTTTTCCAGCGTTTTGAGTTATAAACCAGGAGCTGCTTCACTGAGGAGAGTCTTTTAGTTTTCAGGTAATATGATGGTGAAGAAAATGTGTTACTGCAGTAAAGATTCCACTGAATTATTATTTGATCCATGAACTTGTCATCAGAATCCCTCAGTTCTTCTCCAGTTTGTTGCTGCTGTCGGGTGAACAGGTGAGCTCCAGGTGAACAGGTGATGTCAGCAGCAGGTCAGTCTGTGATTGGAGCAGTAAAACTCATCTACATTAAATTAAATGTTATGCTAATGTAGATGCACTCATGTGACATAAAGTGTGAAGTCCACTCTAAACTGTATTAAGGCTTAGAGCCAGGATTTTTAACTTTTGTATCTCTGTGTTCCAATTTCATTACCAATAAAAAAATCCTTAAAATCATGAAAAATAGTTAAATATCAAACCAAGAGTTGTAGTATGATCAACAGGAGCCAACTGAGTTAGACAGAGTGTAATCTTTTTGCAGTACATAAGAGGGAAGTTATTGAATTTTATTACTAATAAAATAATAAGAAAATAAGAAAAAAATTCCTTAAAATTCAGATTTTTTAATTTAATATCAAACCAAGAGTTGTAGTACGACCAGCAGGAGTCAACTGATGGCTCCGGTGATTTTGGTAACACTACAATGTATAAGAGTGAAGTTATTGAATTTTATTACCAATAACAATTCCTTAAAATTCAGATTTTGTATTTAATATCAAACCAAGGGTTGTACTATGACAGTCAGGAGACAACTGATGGCAGCAGCGAGTTTGGTGACACTACAGTACATAAGAGTGAAGTTAATGAATTTTATTACCAATAAAAATTATTTAAAATTCAAATTTTGTACTTAATATAAACCAAGTGTTGTAGTATGACCAGCAGAAGCCAATGAAGGCTCCAGTGATTTTGGTGACACTAAAGTAAACAAGAGTGAAGTTATTGAATTTATTACTAATAAAACAATACTAAAATAATGAAAATTTCTTAAAATTCAGATTTTGTATTTAGTGTCAAACCAAGAGTTGTAGTATGAGCAGCAGGAGACAATTGAAGGCTCCAATGATTTTGGTGACGCTACAGTAAACAAGAGGGAAGTTATTGTATTTTATTACTAATAAAATGATAAAAAAAATTCCTTAAAATTCAGATTTTTTTTTATTTAGTGTCAAACCAAGAGTTGTAGTATGAGCAGCAGGAGACAATTGATGGCTGCAGTAAATTTGGTGACACTACAGTGTATAAAAGTTAAGTAATTGAATATTTGTCTCTCTTCGCTGTTGCAGCAGTTTTGCTATTTGCAGACGGTCCCTGTTCACTCGTTGCACAGCCGGCTGCTCATAGACATCAGTGCTATTTCTGCAACTTGAAAGACAGCGACTTTTGATAAAACTGGCCTCGTAGCACATTGTCTAGCTTACAGCGATTTGAAAGAGGCATTGTTTATGTTTTTAAAACGTATATCTCATGAGTTATTGATGCCGGAAGTCCGAATCTGTGAATATCTTGCCAACTTTACCTAACTCCCATTCATGCATGAATTATGATAACCTCAGTTAGGATTTTTTTTCACCCAATTGTTTTTATTCATCTTTAGGCATGAAAAACAAGGTTTGAACTTTATTTTATTTCAGCCCATTTTTCTAAAAAATATATTTACATGTCCACTGAGATGGCCACCATGCATTTTGCTCTAGAAATATGGATTTAACAAACAAATGGATAAAATGATATACAGTGTATTGAACTGTGAAATGTGATGTGAACTATAAAATAAAATAATTGATGCATAAATAATTCAAACAGCATTGAGGGATTCACTCTCCTGTATAGATTCCCAAGTCTCTCAGATGACATATTTTCAAGAACAGCAGCAGTAATACCATAATTGTGGTCAATGAATTGTAGCTGAAATATAGCTGGTGATGCATGATGTGCACTTTAGTGGACATGAGATTAATCATAATTGCCTCCCAATATAACATCAATACTTGGAAAATTTTGCAATTGCATGACTCCTTAGATGTTCCTCGATGTCACCATATTTTTCTTTCCTGCAAAGGTCTCTTTTTTATAGAAGGCTTGAACAAAAGAAAATGAGCTACTTGGTGTTTCTGGCTGCCTGCCGGCCATCTTGGTTTGACTCTTTTTTTTAAAGAATTTGCAATGGCTAGCCAATCACTGGCAGTGGAAGAAATGATGCAATAGGATCCACTGTAGTGGCTGATGTCCAACTATGCCATCAAAACTCATGCACATACTAGAAAACAGCTTTAGAAGAGCTGCACACTGTCATGACCTCTATGCATGGAAGAGTTAAAGGCATCAATAATGAACACAACACAAATAAATTGCTATCATATTACAATTCTGCATAATACACAGTGGAGAATCACAGTGATATTGTAATAATTGAAGGTATTTTTCTGCTGTTCTATCAAAAGTTGTCAGGAGAGGCAAAGAATTCTAAACTAAATAGTTACAGAGAAGAGGGGGAGAAATAAACTGATTTCAGAATGATGGAATGAGATCTATAACGAATGAAACAAGGTTTCAGGTAGTTTAGCTCCGCCCACTAAGACTGTCTCCGCCTGTCGTCTCTAACGTCCGCAGTTGAGACATAAACTCTGACTTGGTGACACTCAGACTCCCACTGGACTTTCCATTCAATTTACACATTTCTTCATATATGTATCAACACACACACACACAGATAAAACTACCAGAAATATGTACAAAATGGAGCTTTAATGAATCCGTTCATGGAGCTTCTTCATGTTGGTGGAATCACTTACCAGGAAATAGAACCAAAGACACTCATCTACTTCGAGTTCTCTGGTTCATATGCTCAGTAACTGACCTTGTGTGCTTTGTCAGCCTTTCCTCTAATGTGCTGCATTTCTTCAGGGCCAATAAGGAATAATAAGGGTAGGGAGCTGAATGCATCATTGTCAGGAACAGCAGGACACTGAGGAGAACTAAAACACAGGAAGATTCAGTGTGAGCTGTTAGATATTTCATTAAATTCACCAGAGAACTGGACAGTGGATCTTCTACAGCGTTCTTATTGGTCGTATGTTTAGACTCTCTAACCTTCTGAACATGTGCAGAATAATTCAGACCCTGTATGACACAAGAAACATGATTCTGAATGAGAAAATGACTTTTTTCTCCACTGTACCTCTTTTGACCTTTTAAAAATGAATAAATCAACTGCAGGAAATGCAGGAAACTTTGCAACAGAAAGAAAATGGACAGAATAGACTTTTATTTCTACCTGGCAGGAAGTGCAGGGAGGAAGTGATGTCATGAAGCAGATACACCTGTGAGCTGCTGCTAATGAAAGAAGCCTGGAGAACAAAGGAGATGAGTGAGAGCACTGGGAGGAACCAGGAGATTTCAGGAGGAACTTCCCAGATTGTGGTCAGTTCTCTTCTAAAGTGTGATATATTAAAGTAAAGTGAGCAGTCTGGAATAAACGGAGTAGATTTAGAATCCAGAAGCAGCTTTTTCCTGCTCTTGAACCACCTGCTGGATATGAACTGATCCCAGGACAGGAGATTCCACCTCTTCAGCTGTTGGGATGTCTGCACCTTCTGTTGGACCCTGGTGGAGGTAAGTTCAGTGTTTTTTTCTGTCCAAATCTCCAGACTTTAGGCTGCATAATCCTCACATTAGCCTCTCCTGCCCTCCTCAGCTCCTCACCTACACTAATTTACACTCCTTTATACTCCCACTCCTCACATTAACTCACCCAAACCTTCAAACTGAACTGAAATGAACCCATCATTTCTTGAACTGACATTATTTGGATTTTTTCCTTCTTTAATTAAGAAGCTTTTAGTGTCACCATGAGGACACTGAAATAGAATCTGTCTTTTCTGCTTCTGTCTGTGGAATAATCTCCCCATGCACATCAGAGAGGCTCCATCACTGGCGGTTTTTAAAACAAAACTTAAAACTTATTTTTATTCACTGGCTTTTAACACAGCATGAGACTCTGCTTCTGTTTTATTGTGCTGCTGTCTTAATATGTGTATGTTTTATTTATGTTTTATTTATTGTTTTAATGTTTTAATTTATTGTTTATTGTACAGCACTTTGTTTCAGCGGCTGCTGTTTAAAGCGCTTTATAAATAAAGTTCAGTTCAGTGCAGTTCTGTTGACTAAATGGACTTGTGTGTTTGAGATGTTTTTGTGTTTGATGTGTTCTGATTTGGTTTGTGTCTAACCAGGTGTAGATAATGACGTTTAACTGATGGCTACAGTTCTTTCCTGTCTGGTGTGGTTCTCTAGAAACAAACATGAAGCCATCTAGTCCATTTAGTGGGAGTTTAAAGTAGTTTCTGTCTGGTGATGAACTCAGTTTGAACCTTTTAAATGATCTATAGAATAGCTTTACTTTTAATCCGACAACTCGGTAAGGAAAGGATGGTTTTATCTTGCTGACATGTTTCTGCTGCATCTGCAGTCTTCTTCAGAGCGTCAGACGACGTGTTGATGGCGTGTTGATGGCGTGTTGATGACAGTGTTCTGTTGTCCCTTCTACAGGGCTCTGAATCAGGGCATGGCAGAGCCCTGTCTGATTTTATCACTTGGTGCAAGACAATTATCTTGATCTTAACGTTACAAAAACAAAAGACATGATAATTGACTTCAGGAAAAAACGTGCAAAACAGGAAGTCAGCATCATAAACAAAGAAGAGGTCGAAATCATAGACACGTACAGATACTTGGGCACAATATTCGACTCCGACCTCAAGTTTGACAAAAACATGGAGGTCATTTCAAAAAAAGGCCAACAACCTATTTACCTGCTGCGGAAACTGAACTCTTTTAATGTATCTAAACCCATTTCATCTGTCTTTTATCGTTCTTTTATTGAGAGTCTTTTAACCTTTTCTTTTATATCATGGTTTCATGGGCTGTCAGTAAAAAACAAAAACACGTTGTCCAGCATAGTTGGGACTTGTGCTAGAGTCATGGATGTGCAGACTACTGACCTACACTCTCTATGGAGCAGGCAGGTGCTCCACAAAGCTAAGAGCATTATTGCACACTCTGACGACTACTGACACACAGGTTTGTGTTGATGCCCTCTGGGAGGCGCTATCTCACTCCATCTCTTTTATTCCTTCCGCCATTAGGCTTTTAAATGACAGTGACCGTGTTGTTTTATAGTTTTACATGTAGTTTTAAATGTAGTGAGGTATATATTGATATTGTTGCACTTTGTCACTGTTGCACTTTATTGCTGAACCCTGACTATTGACAGATCCAAGTCAAATGTATGTGGAATGTGTGTTTCATGTCCTGTCCTGCTGCGACCCATGTCTGCAAACTGAATTGCCCCTAGGGGATAAATAAAGTTTTCTGAATCTGAATCTGAAAATGACAAAACAAAGAAATCTCAGGTAGCTCTACTTAACATCTAAAAATTCAGGTCTTATAGACATTCTTATTCAAACAATAACAAGCAAAAATAGCTAATTTAGCATTTAATTACATAATCTGAATACCCATTTTCTGGTTATTCTTGAGTCAGTAGAAATAATCTCAACCTTTTGCAAATGGTGGTCACATACAACTGTAAGTTCAAGAACTGTGGTAGTGAGTCACATGTGATGACGTGTTTTCTCATTATGGGATGTATGGGTTCTGTTGTCCCTCAGATATATGGAATGCTGATTATGTCTTCATTTTTATCGTCTGGTTTTTGTGTATGTTTTGTTTTTGTTTGTTTTAGTTTTTTCTCTTTGTTTTTGGCTTGTTGTTTTCCTTTGTTTATGGCCCATATGGGATATTGGTAGTGTGTGAGTGAGTTCTGATGTGTTTTTCCTCCTCCTGTCTGTCTTTATCATCGGTTATGATGCTGGTCTGTTCTAATAGTGTTCTAACTGGTAGTTTGTGTTCTGTGGATGTTCTGATGTCCAGAGGAGGTTCTGGTCTGTTCTAATAGTGTTCTAACTGGTAGTTTGTGTTCTGTGGATGTTCTGATGTCCAGAGGAGGTTCTGGTCTGTTCTAATAGTGTTCTAACTGGTAGTTTGTGTTCTGTGGATGTTCTGATGTCCAGAGGAGGTTCTGGTCCGTGTGTGTGGGTTCCCTGTAAACTGTTATTTTGATGCTGCTGTCTTCTCTGTGGTTAATGTTCATGTCCAGGAATGAAATGGTCCGGTTTATTTCCTCTTCCTGTGTGGATTGTATGTTTCCCGTGTCGTCCATGTTGTTCAGATGATCAGTGAGTTCTTGTGTGTGTCCAGATTTTATTATTTCCAGGATGTCGTGGACGTATCTTCTCCAGAGTGTGGGTCTGCAGAGCGGGGATGGCTTTGGTTTCCAGGTCCTCCATGAAAAAGTTACTCATTATGGCTGAAAGTGGATCTTTTTTTCAACTTTATTTTACCAGGTAAGATCAGATGAGAACAGTTTCTCCTTTACAATGATGACCTGGCCAGATGTGTCATTGCTAAACCTGGTTTCTGACTGTAGATTATTCCTTTCAACTGAAAACAGGTGGATTTGGCAATAAACCGGAGTAATGTGATGATGTCGTCTACTGGGAGGTTTGTGTGTTCTTTCAGTGTCCTGTCCTTCATGAGTCGTTCCTGTACGATGTGTAATGTGACGTCTACGGGGTTTTAGTGATGAATGAAACTACGTCATGTCATATGAATATCTCCTCTTTTTCTACTGTGATATGGTTTAGTTCTTGTCCAGTTGTTTGGAGTTCTTGCAGTGATGTTGTGATGTACCAAGGAGGGGTTTGATGATTTCTACCAGAGCTTTATAAAGGTTGTAGGTGACTGATCTGATGCTGTCCACTATGGGGTGCAGTGCAGTGTCTTTTTGTGTATTTTGGGTGTTCCATATATCTGGGGGGGGTAACATTGGATGTGGGTATCAGATGGTTTTATGCTTCCTGTGGTATCTGTTTGGTTTCTAGTAGGGGTTTTAACACAGTCTTTCGGGTCCTTTGCTTTTGTTCTGTGGGATCATTTTTTCCAGTATTTCATTAAATTATCTGCTGCAGAGAGAAAAGGAATAAAAGGAGACAGAAATGAGGGCAATTAAACAATTCACAATATTGTGCAAAATACCTCAAAACAAGATAAAAAACTGACTTGAAATTCTTTGAAAAGACTAAAGAAAATCTAAATTTTCCAAAACAACTTAAAATATTGTACAAAATTCCTCAACATAAAAACTGACTTGAAATTGTATGAAATGACTAAAAGCTCAAAATTTGTCCAAAACAAGTTATAATATTTGTCTTATAATCAAAATGTATCATGACCTGCTCAAAATGATAAAAACTGACTTGAAAATGTCTGAAATGACTTAAAAGCTTAAAATTCAACCAAAATGACTTAGAATTTGCCCAAAACTAATTAAAGTTCTGCACAAAATCACTGGAAACTTCAGTCTTGACTCATAATGTGTCCAAATGCATAAAGTTCCTGCTGTTGGGCCTGAATTTTAATACAGGTGTAACCAGGTGGTAAACAGAGGCAAGTAAATATCCTGAAAACCACTGAAATCCCTGTTTGTGACTCTTCTGCTGATTGTCGTTTTGGACAGCAGGGGGCGTATTGTTATTGTTGTATTGGGGGTAGTTTTGAGGTCAAAGGGCAAGATACTGGAAGTGGTGGGAACAGAACAAAGGGTTACTGGTTACTGTGGGACAGTAAGAAAATGTAAATAATACCGTGCTATGAAAGACTGAATTATGAAATACAGTGACTGGGTGGTAAATAGTTTGTTATTTGCATTAAAAATCCACTTTATGTCCGTGTACTGTGCTGAGGAGTAGCGACAGTTAGAGCAGTGGTTCCCAACCTGTTTGGCTTGGAGCCCCCCCTATAAGCTGCACTCCAGCCCCCAGCGGGCGTAACTCCATCTTTAGCAGAGAAACCAAGCTCCAGCAGTGTTTGTCCATCATACATGAGCAGCGACTTGATTTGTTGAGTGCCGAGGGTGAATTACAATAAAATCATCAACAAAACTGACAGTGAGAGACAAGCTGCCACACACACTGGCACCATCTTGACCCAAGCTGATCAATCATGATGTTCTTAGTTCCATGAAATATGAATGTATTATTATATGCATTGTGTTTTTGTGTTGGTTAATGATGAGATATTTCTAACTGCTTTTGTGTTACTGCAGTATGTGTTTAGAACAGAGGCTTATAGAGGGCAGTGTGGTAACTGTGGGTTTTATTTGCCCACTAGGTGCCACAGCCGTATGTTTCTGTTTTTAGTACTATTTCTGGTGCTGTTTCTCATATTTCTACTAATGTGTTGCGCCATAGGTTTTTGTAAAACACAATTCATTGTATAAATTCTATTAGATGTAAAGAACTTGGGAAACAAAGAACCCCCACAAATTTAATTTGAAGTATTGGTTTCTGATTTAACCCGGCTTCAAATCTAATGTTAGATTCAGTGTTAAATCCACAAACAGAGAGACTTTTGGTGACTTTTCAGAGCGTATTTTAACATAAACTCAGACTTTTGATAGGGCTGGGCGATAAATTGATTTTATCGATTAATTCGAGTTTGTACTTAATGTCGATTTGTTTTTATGAAAATCGATTTTCTCATCAACATCCGCCACCAGCGCCTGCCTGCTGGGCTCCTGTAGTTCAGAGTGCGCCCACTGCGGGCTGCAGCTCATTTGCATTAAGTAGACTGGACTCCGGCGTGAGGAGATTAGGTAGGGGGCAAAAAAAAAATTGGGTGAATGGGGATTTTTTGTGAAAAAATCGGAGATTTTTTTTTAAGGCCATATCGCCCAGCCCTAACTTTTGATGACTTTTCTGTTTGTATTTTAACATAAACTCAGACTTTTATTGACTTTTCAGAGTGTATTTTAACATAAACTCAGACTTTTATTGACTTTTCAGAGCGTATTTTAACATAAACTCAGACTTTTATTGACTTTCAGAGCGTATTTTAACATAAACTCAGACTTTTATTGACTTTTCAGAGCATATTTTAACATAAACTCAGACTTTTGACTTTTCAGAGCGTATTTTAACATAAACTCAGACTTTTGGTGACTTTTCTGTTTGGATTTTAACATAAACTCAGACTTTTGGTGACTTTTCTGTTTGTATTTTAACATAAACTCAGACTTTTATTGGCTTTTCAGAGCGTATTTTAACATTCGGAGCTCTAACTCAGACTTTCCTCTCTTCTCCAGCATTAAAACTTTGTCTGCAGAGAGAAAAGAACGACTCCGTTTTTTGCCAGACTGGAGGATGTTGGAGGGAGTCTGTTAATCTCTCTGGACCTGACATTTGAAAACCTCCACCTCTCCTCACCCTCCCAGCCCACTGATGTGAGGAAATCCAGCTCTGAACAGACTGAACTTCTAAATCCCTCCTGGAAGCTTCACCCTGAACAGACAACTGCAACGCCGTGGTAACGGGCAGATTACAGGTAACAGGTGTAAACTGTTAGTAACACTCAGAGTCACGTGATGCTGCTCCGTTTATGTAGCGAGGCAGAAAATAAGGACGGGAAGCCGCCACATTTAACAGATCAGAGTTTCCACAGACCAACAGTTCACTCTATTTATGCACTCTGAGAGGAAATTTATCGCTTATTTCTGTCAACCAAACTGGGTCAACATCATAATGTAGCATCAACTTCACATCACGTGGAATTTACACTGGAATTTATAAAGAAGCTGAGAGAAAACTGAATTCAAGTTGAGCTAATTTAACCTTCCTGTTGTCTTCATTTACAGGCACCAAAAAATATTGTTACCTTGTCTGAAAAAAAATCAGCAAAAAAAATCCCCAAATTTCTGAAAATTTTGCAAAACCTTCAGGAAGAAAATTGCAATAACTCCTTAAAAGTTTCCTTTAAAAGTTTTATTCATAAAAAATTTCCTAAATTTGGCAAGAAAAATCTTGTAAATATATTTAAAAAATGAGTAAAAATCTTCCAAAAAAATCCTAAAAATATCCAGTGATTTTATTTTTTTTATTATATATATATATATATATATATATATATATATATATATATATATATATATATATATATATATATATATATATATATATATATATTAATAAAACTTGTAATGCTTTCTTTAAGAGCATTCATAAAAAATCTGTGAAATTTGCTGGATTTTAGTTGATTTTGTTGTGAATGTTATTCACAAACATTTTAACATTTCTTTGAACTGTAAACTGTCTGAAAATGACAAAAAAGATGAAACTTGGTGCAAAATTACTGACAAATTTCTCCTAATGAGATCAAACTTTGACAAACTGACTTGAAATTATCTGAAATTACCCATGATTTTTCCAAAAAGATTAAGAATTTGTGCATAAGTGGATTAAAAAGTGAATTCAAATTGAAGTGAATTCAAATTGAGGTATCTCTATTCTTCTATTTGCTTGTTTGGACTCAACAACAATTAAGACAATTTCACCAATTTTACTCAAGATTTGGCAAAAGTTCAACTAAAATAACTGGAAACTGTTCAAAATGAATCCAAATGACTTGATTTGCTCAAAAAAGCGGAATCTTTGTGCAAAATGATCCAAAAACTTTTTCTAATTGACTAAATTGTATAAAATTACCCAAACATTTGCCCAAAAAGATTCAAAATGTATGCGATAAGTTGATGTGATCTTCTTGTTAAGCACATTTAACTTCTAGAATTAGGGTTAGGGCTTTAGGAATCTAACGTTCCTAAAACTGAAACGTTGTCCATCCTCCAGACGGATATAAGACCCGACCGGCCTCTGGGGCGGCGTTTGGTGAAGTTATCTCTGGAGGCTGCTGGAGGATAAATGTGGAGATCTGCAGATAGAAGCCAAGAAGATGGACGGAGCTGGAGAGGAAGAAGATCTACAGTGGTGTTCAAAATAATAGCAGTCCCACATCACTTTATCAGGACCGTCAGTGTTGATTTAACTTATTTCTGTAAGTTATACCTTGAAAAAAGAAACGGGGTGCTGGGGGAGGAGGGGAGCAGGGCCGTGCAGAGACCTTTGGAGGGGCAGGTGCTCAAAGTTAAAAGGGGGCACATGGAGCAAGAATTTGAAACATCATACAGAAACATACCTCATAATACAAGGTGCAGCAGTGGCTAAGTCTCAGGACTGCTGATCAGAAGGTCATTGGTTCAAACTCTGACCTGTGATGTAGTGTATGTGAGAAAAATTATTATTTTGAAGCTGAATTTACATCACCATTAGACACTGGACTGTTTAACTGTGGCTACTCTTCCTGGAGTCCTTGCTTTTAAATTTCATACCTTTTCCAGACATGTACTGTAGAGCCACGGATTTGCTCCATGGTGCTGATTCATAATCTGCCCTTTATTATTCGTAGTGCTAATAATAAGTTTAAAAACAATTAAATGATATAGGAATCATGTATTTAAATGTATTTGTACTTTTATTCAGTTTGACTATCCACTTTGCACAAGACAGCAAGGTTCTAAAAGTTTTATATTTTATATTTAGGCATATTATATTTAATTTGTCTATATATACAAATGTTATAAACAAGTACTGATATCTTTAAATGAGAGGTTGAGAAAATCACAATTCAAATTCTTCTAATTATTATTGTATTTATACTGCAATAGTCCAAAATTATGTGAAAATGCATGTACGTAGTTTCAGTGAAATAACATAACCTCTGTCTCATTGCCTCTAGAAACAGGAAACACACTGCAACTCACTGACAGTAAAATAATACATCTCTCTGATGCACTTTGCCCATGACAACAGAAACATACAGAAACAAAAAGAAGCCTGGCAGACTTTATCCTCTCAGCAGCTGTGGGTTAACTAGCGGCTAGAACTGATGACAGGTGTGTGTTAGAGTCAGACACACACACACAGGATGCTCACTTCATCAGTCATCTTGCAAAAATACACCGTACATAAACGAATCCCGCTGCAGAACCTCCTCTCCATCAGGACCATCAGTTGTTGATGTCCTCCCTCGGGTCTCCGGTTTCTAGACTAGCGGCGCTAGCGCAGAGCTACAGGGAACATCTGGACCCCTCAGAGCAGTGGGGGACGTCTACGTAGATCACGTGACCGACCGACGGTAGATCTGAATTATTTTTAGTTTTGTTTTATTTATTATTTTGGTCCTCAGAGACTTTTACACACACACACACACACACTTACAAATAAAAACAAAATTAAATAGAATTTAAAAAAACAACTTTGACAACAGGGCACTTTGGGCATCAAGGAGCAAAGGGGCAGGTGCTTCGGCCCCCTCCGCCTCCCCCCACCCCCCTCCGCCTCCCCTGCTGAAGAAATACCATAATCTTGGGATTAATCAAAAATAAAACCCTAACTCTATGATATACAAGAACTGTCGACCTCACCTGTTGTCTAAACGGACAAACACAGTATTTCAACCCCAACTTAATTATTGACAAAACAATATAGAAAACAGCGGCGGACTACTTCCAGCTGCGGAGGGACACCCTTTTCCAGCTAGCTGCAATCTGACGCAGTGACGCAGCAGAGTGCAACTGACCAGGGCGGAGGGATACGTCATTCTGCTGGGAGAAGAGACACCGCGAGGAGGTAAGTTATCTTCTGAAAGTGCTTTTGAGTTTTTGTTGATAAAATTTAATAACAATGGCAGTTTCTTCTGTGATAAAATGGAATAAAATCAGCACATTGACAGAGCTTTGCGAATATGACTACATTTCCGTGTTTTTCTCTATGCTAATCCATCGTTTAATCAAGTTTGAAATGGCGCATTAGTAAACTACACCACTGTTGTCAATGGCGGACATTTTAGTTGAGGGGCGTTCATTTAGGTTAGAAATGCTTCCAACGAGACAGGAGCAATAAAAAAAACTTTGGAATTCAACATTTGCCTGCAAGCAACTTCTGGCTAACGTTACCCTTTTGTTAGCTAGCTAGTTTGCACACAGTTAAAGTTGTGCCGGTATGCCCGCGAAACTGAGCCCCCCTCCCTCCCCGGATCAAAAGGGCCGCTATTTGTCTATTTGTCCATCTGCACGGTAAGTTTTAACTTGTGAAATAACACGTTAATGAAGTCTAAAGACTTGGACGCTTATATTTACTGCATATAGTCAACGTATTTGTCGATGGTCCGAGTGTTTGAGGGGAGGCATTTGTGTTTGTACGGCGTATAGTAATGAAACGAGCTGAAATACTGTGAATTTCTTGCATTCACGCTGTTTATCTACCATCGCTCTCTCTCTCTGTATTCATCCTCTTGCTCGCTCTATCACAACAGAGCTCCTCTACCGCAGCTGCTCTGGGGATGAAGATCTCTGTCAGGGTGCAGCACTGTCTGAACTGTGTGGCTTGTCTAGTTTATCTTACTCTACTTTTACTACCTTACCCTACAGTCTACTGTTAATCTGGTGGTTATTAAATTGATTATTCCATAAAAGGTCAGAAAATAATATTGATGTAGTTCTTTTTTTTAAATTCCAAAATATTTTTATTGTTTTTCACATGAAAATATCAGTACATTTGTATAAATCAATGGCTCACAAGGTCTTCTTAACCCTCTGACTATGTTCAAAAACAACATCCATTCAGTTTGTTTGTGGCCATTTTTGGCTCCCAACATACTGAGTCTGTAATTTTTTTAGATTTTTTATCTTTTTTGCTACTTTTACTGCATAAAGTTTTTAACTAACATCAATTCTTATCATACATATAAAATATTCATTTATTTTAATATTTTTAACCCTTCAAATGCCAGTTTGTTTGCACAAAGCACTTGTTGAAAAACAACCTCAGAAATGACCATTATCTATATTCCCAGTGCTATCGGTTTTTCTGGTTTTATTAATAGCACAGTCTGAGATATGTAATTCATTAACAGCAACACTGATTATGATGCATTATTATTTTTGAGCATAGAGAGGGTTAGCCTAACCCTAACCCTTCCTCTCAGCGTGTTCGTGGCCAAAAATGGCCACCCCGTTTGTATTCTCAAAATGCTTTAAAATTTATATATATTTTTTAAAAATTCCACTTTCATCAGCTTAATTTTTCAAATTTGCATCAGTTGTGATCATGAAAACCAAAATTTCATTCAAATTCAGAATTTTAACCCTTTAAATGCCTTTTAGATCACATAATGCTAATGATCTAAAAGGGGAGAAACGCATAAAATCACATTTTTTAACCAACTAATACATGCTTCCTGATTTAGTTTTTAAGCATAATTGCAGCTATATAAATGTCAAAAAACAAAAAAACTCCCTCTCAGCGTGTTTGTGGCCAAAAATGGCCACCCCCTGTTTGCAGTCTCAAAATGCTTTAAAATTAATATATATAAAAATATTTTTCCACTTTTACCAACTTGATTTTTAAAATTTGCATCAGTTCTGGCCATGAAAACCAAAAACCAGAATTTTGACCCTTTAAATGCCTGTTAGACAACATAATGATTTATAAAGGGAGAAAAGCACAAAATCACTTTTTAAAATAAAAATAATACATGCTGCCTGATTAATTTTGCTAAATGTTTGTCAATAATTAGCAGTATCAATGATTTTTATGCATCATTAACTTTTTTGTGCACTGACAAAAAAAAGAAGAAAACTACCACCTAGTGTTTTTAGAAAATGCAGTAAAAAAAAAAAACGCATTATTTTCTACTTTCAACAGTCAAGTTTTTAAAATTAGAATCAGTCTTGACCACGAAATCCAAAATTTCTTTCAGCTTCAGAATTTTAAATCTTTAAATTTGATTTGAGAAAAAAATGCACAATACTTGTTTACTTTGAAAAACAACAACATTTATTTTTATAGAGGGGTGGTACTGGATTGAAATGCAGGGTCTCTTTATTAGTGGGAAACCAAAGAATTTTCCCATTATGAGATATCCATTCAGCCGCCAGCTCCTCTGTATCTGCCATTACCTGTGGCTGTGTTTTTTTGTTTAACCGCTGTGTCTGTATTGTCCTCACCCCCTGAGGAGGAAGAATCAGGTACTGGCTGGTACTCCTCATCATCAGTAGAGTGGTGCTGTCATCCTCTGAGGAGGATGTGTCCTCATCTTCACGAGAGGATGTGTCCTCATCTTTGGTAGATGTCGTCTCTTCAAGTGCAGTGGATTTCTCCCCATCTTCGCTCTCTGATCGCATCACAAACTCAAGTGCTTGAAGCAGTGAATATGACCTTCTCGCCATCTTGCCAGAGTAAAAATGATCTGGGAGCTGTTGGGCTGCTGATAGCATTAGTACTGACTGCACCTGCATAAAGTCCAGGACAGATTTCTAAACAGTGTTGTAGATTGTTTTTGTTTGCCCTGCAGCTGCATCTTTGCAAGATGTCCTGTTATTTTTTTTTTGGAGACTAGATATTTGGGTGTCTGAGGTCTATTCTGTAGTTGTGTGTGGCACTTTTTATGAAAACAACAAAGCTACAGTTGCTTTCAACATGTGCATCAAAGTCAAGTTTGCCTGGGACACTCAAAGCTCAACAGCCTGCATCAGCAGAAATTCACTGCAAGCTGGATCTAAGATGCAATAATTTATTTCTCTCTACATTTTTTTGTGCTGCAATTTCATGTACAGACACACTTTTCATTATCTGACATCCTTAAGATCACACCTGTGTCAGAATTGTGTCATTCATTTACTCCATTGGAGGGCAGTAAGTCATCATACGCCCCTATTGGAAACTAAGAATATTACATGAAATTGCTCCTTTGGCCAAAAATAGACAAATGACATAATCTGGTAGAAAACATTAAAAACTGCAATTTTGAAATGTTGAGTTAGGAATGAAAGCAATTTTACCCAACTTGTATGCTTTAGTACTGTGAATAACAAGGAATGAAAAAATGTAGTTTACATGGGTTTCAATTGGCCAAAAATGGCCACGATGGAGCCAAGAGGTACAATTGTATGTATACAGTATATGAGCTGAAGATGAGCTAAGAGCTGAAGTTGAAAATTGAAAGATCTGAAAAGAATCCAGACCCCAAGGAAATTTCATTCCATTTGCATTAACACAGCTGAAATGGTCAAAAAAAGAAAGCAAAATTGATTCACATTATCCTTTTTCAAAACATGCAGCTCATTTTGGGTTTTTTTCTCTTGCAGTTGTATAAAGCAGCCATTTCATCAAGCAGGAGGTTGACCCTTCAAAGTGTTATGCAGCGCCTTGATAAAGAGGTATGTATGGCGTGAATTTGTCAATGTGAACTGTAGTGAACTAGTATTGCATGAGCTCACTTTTGTCTAACTTTATGTAGGACACAAATCAGAATAGGAGGACAGCTGCCCTTCTTGGTGGTCGGAGGATAACAAACGAGGAAGACCAACGTCAGGATGTAAGAAAATTAACATGTTTATATTAATCATTGACTAGATTTACTGATATTCATTTTAAACAAAAGTAAACATTCTTTTTCCCCACAACATTGCAGAACCTTTTTCATTACCACTTTCAGTTTTTATTAGGTCACCTGAGGCAAATTGAAGGACCTAAATTAATTACAAATTTTAAAGATCCCCGGCTGCCCAGAATCCTATCCAGATATGGTAGAATCCAATACACTTTGTGGATGGAAGGGTCCAGGCCCCAGGGTTTCACATTGGCAAAGTTTATTTCCCTTATCTATAGTAATCGTAACCTTGATGCCCTAGAAATTAAGATCTTGATAAGTTTGTGAAGTTTGCATTCAATCCTCAAGTAATGAAGCCGCTAAAGTGGTGACAAAACCCACACCCACTCCACACACACATCTCTGAATTAAAAACATTGGCTTAATCGCTGATGGAGCTGAAAAAATCTGACCCACCAGCATTAGGTGTTTGCTTCTTACATGACTGTAGCAGCATAAATCCTAAAATCACGCACTTTGTTGAACATAAATTGATTTAGTTATGTGGTATACCATTCAAAACGTGCATTCGTATTTTTTTTTTCCATAAACAACAAAACTGACTACATCAAAAATTCAGGTGACCGTCAAGTGCCACGGGCCTCTTGTTTTTGTTTTGTTTAAGCTTTGCTCTCCATGCTTGTTGCCGGCTCCTCAGTACCTTCAAGGTAGGTAGTCCAGCGCTGCAACTCAATGACAGGAACTAAAATGGGGTCGTGTGGGGATCTTTCTTGCACTCATCTCATCTGTCGTCGTCTCTGAGCCCAGCCAGCCTCCAGTTGCGGGCCAATATTAATCTTTTACTGTAATATTTTCTCTAATATTCATCTTTTACTGCAAAATTTTAGCTCTAACATTCACATTTTACTGCAGTATTTTTGCTCTAATATTCATCTTTCACTGCAGTATTTTAGCTTTAATATTCGCATTTTTCTGTCGTATTTTCATCTTTTTTGCAGTATTTTAGCTCTAATATTCATCATTTACTGCAGTGTTTTAGCTCTAATATTCATCCAGAGTCTCCGTCTCTCTCTCTGTGTCTGTCTCTCTGTCTGTGTCTCTCTTTCTCTGTCTGTTGTGTCTGTCTCTGTCTTTCTCTGTCTTTCTCTGTGTATCTCTCTGTCTGTCCCTCTCTCTGTCAGTCTGTCTGTCTCTGTCTGTGTCTCTCTGTTTGTCTCTCTCCCTCTCTGTCTGTGTCTCTCTTTCTCTCTGTCTTTCTCTCTCTCCCTCTCTGTCTCTCTCTGTCGGTGTTTGTATGTGTCTCTGTCTGTCTGTCAGTCTGTGTCTCTCATTGTCTCTCTCTCGGTGTCTCTCTCTCTCTGTCTGTGTCTTTGTTTGTCTCTCTTGGTCTGTGTCTCTCTCTCTCTGTCTCAGTCTGTGTGTGTGTCTCACTGTGTTTGTGTCTCTCTGTTTATCTGCCTTTCTGTGTCTGTTGGTCTGTGTCTCTCTCTCGCTGTCTGTCCTCTAGCTGCAGGCTCCTGTTGCCCCCTCTCTGAGCACTGCCGGCCGGCTGGTTGGCTGGCTGGCTCCCTCCTGTTGCCCCGGTCTGAGAACCCAGCGCTGTGTTGTTGCCCCGATATGAGAGCACAGTGCTGTCTTGTTGCCCCGGTCTGAGAACAGAGTGCTGTCTTGTTGCCCCGGTCTGAGAGCACAGCGCTGTCCTGTTGCCCCGGTCTGAGAACAGAGTGCTGTCTTGTTGCCCCGGTCTGAGAGCACAGCGCTGTCCTGTTGCCCCGGTCTGAGAACAGAGTGCTGTCTTGTTGCCCCGGTCTGAGAGCACAGCACTGTCTTGTTGCCCCGGTCTGAGAGCCCAACGCTCTGCTGTTGCCCCGGTCTGAGAGCACAGCGCTGTCTTGTTGCCCCGGTCTGAGAGCACAGCGCTGTCTTGTTGCCCCGGTCTGAGAGCACAGCGCTGTCTTGTTGCCCCGGTCTGAGAGCCCAGCGCTCTCCTGTTGCCCCGGTCTGAGAGCACAGCGCTGTCCTGTTGCCCCGGTCTGAGAACAGAGTGCTGTCTTGTTGCCCCAGTCTGAGCGCACAGCGCTCTCCTGTTGCCCCGGTCTGAGAGCCCAGCGCTGTCTTGTTGCCCCGGTCTGAGAGCCCAGCCCTCTCCTGTTGCCCTGGTCTGAGAACACAGTGCTCTTGTCTTGTTGCCGGTCTGAGAGCACAGCGCTGTCTTGTTGCCCTGGTCTGAGAGCACAGTGCTCTGCTGTTGCCCCGGTTTGAGAGCACAAATGCTGCCTTGTTGGCCCGGTATGAAAGTACAGTGCTGTTTTGTTGCCCCGGTCTGAGAGCCCAGCCCTCTCCTGTTGCTGGGCTGTTGTCGCCTCCGCTGTCTTGGGTTCTCTGAACTCTGTCTGTCTTCTCTCTGACCTTTGTCTGTCTGTCTGTCTGTCTGTCTCTGCTCTCTGTCCGTTTGTCTCTCTGAGCTCTGGTTGCCTCCGCTGTCTTGGGTTCTCTGAGCTCTGGTCGCTTCCGCTGTCTTGGGTTCTCTGGGCTGTGGTCCGCACCGCTGTCTTGGGTTCTCTAAACTCTGTCTTTCTCTCTGACCTTTGTCTGTCTGTCCCCTCTACCTCTGGTGGCCTCCGCTGTTTTCGGTTCTCTTAACTCTTTCGATGTGTTTCTCTCTCTGAGCTTTGTCTGTTTGTCTGTCTCTTTGATCTCTGTCTGTCTATCTCTTTGAGCTTTGTCTATCTGTCTCTGCCCTCTGTCTGTTTTTCTCTCTGAGCTCTGGTTGCTTCCACTGTCTTGGGTTCTCTGAGCTCTGGTGGCCTCCGCTGTCTTGGGTTCTCCGGACTGTGGTCCCCTCCGCTGTCTTGGGTTCTCCGGGCTGTGGTCGCCTCCGCTGTCTTGGGTTCTCCGGGCTGTGTCGCCTCCCCTGTCTTGGGTTCTCCGTGCTGTTGTCGCCTCCGCTGTCTTGGGTTCTCCGTGCTGTGTCGCCTCTGCTGTCTTGGTTCTCCGCGCTGTGGTCGCTTCCGCTGTCTTGGGTCTCCGGGCTTTGGTCGCTTCCGCTGTCTCGGGTTCTCCGGGCTGTGGTCGCCTCCGCTGTCTTGGGTTCTCCGGGCTGTGGTTGCTTCCGCTGTCTTGGGTTCTCTGGGCTGTGGTCGCCTCCGCTGTCTTGGGTTCTCCGTGCTGTGGTCGCTTCCGCTGTCTTGGGTTCTCCGGGCTGTGGTCGCCTCCGCTGTCTTGGTTCTCCGGGCTGTGGTTGCCTCCGCTGTCTTGGATTCTCCGGGCTGTGGGCGCTTCTGCTGTCTTGGGCGCTTCTCCTGTCTTGGGTTCTCCGTGCTGTGGTCGCTTCCACTGTCTTGGGTTCTCCGGGCTGTGGTCGCCTCCGCTGTCTTGGATTCTCCGGACTGGGGTCGCCTCCGCTGTCTGGGTTCTCCGGGCTGTGGTTTCCTCCGCTGTCTTGGGTTCTCCGGGCTGTGGTCGCCTCCGCTGTCTTGGGTTCTCCGTGCTGTGGTCGCCTCCGCTGTCTTGGGTTCTCCGGGCTGTGGTCGCCTCCGCTGTCTTGGGTTCTAAGTGCTGTGGTCGCTTCCGCTGTCTCGGGTTCTCCGGGCTGTGGTCGCCTCCGCTGTCTCGGGTTCTCCGGGCTTTGGTCGCTTCCGCTGTCTTGGGTTCTCCGTGCTGTGGTCGCTTCCGCTGTCTTGGGTTCTCTGGGCTGTGGTCGCCACCGCTGTCTTGGGTTCTCTAAACTCTGTCTTTCTCTCTGACCTTTGTCTGTCTGTCCCCTCTACCTCTGGTGGCCTCCGCTGTTTTCGGTTCTCTTAACTCTTTCGATGTGTTTGTCTCTCTGAGCTTGTCTGTTTGTCTGTCTCTTTGATCTCTGTCTGTCTATCTCTTTGAGCTTTGTCTATCTGTCTCTGCCCTCTGTCTGTTTTTCTCTCTGAGCTCTGGTTGCTTCCACTGTCTTGGGTTCTCTGAGCTCTGGTGGCCTCCGCTGTCTTGGGTTCTCCGGACTGTGGTCGCCTCCGCTGTCTTGGGTTCTCCGGGCTGTGGTCGCCTCCGCTGTCTTGGGTTCTCCGGGCTGTGGTCGCCTCCCCTGTCTTGGGTTCTCCGGGCTGTGGTCGCCTCCGCTGTCTTGGGTTCTCCGTGCTGAGGTCTTCTCCGCTGTCTTGGGTTCTCCGGGCTGTGGTCGCCTCCGCTGTCTTGGGTTCTAAGTGCTGTGGTTGCTTCCGCTGTCTCGGGTTCTCCGGGCTGTGGTCGCCTCCGCTGTCTCGGGTTCTCCGGGCTTTGGTCGCTTCCGCTGTCTTGGGTTCTCCGTGCTGTGGTCGCTTCCGCTGTCTTGGGTTCTCCGGGCTGTGGTCGCCTGCGCTGTCTTGGGTTCTCCGGGCTGTGGTCGCCTCCGCTGTCTTGGGTTCTCTAAACTCTGTCTTTCTCTCTGACCTTTGTCTGTCTTTCCCCTTGACCTCTGGTGGCCTCCGCTGTTTTCGGATCTCTGAACTCTTTCTATCTGTCTCTCTCTCTGAGCTTTTTCTGTCTGTCTGTCTCTTTGACCTCTGTTTATGTCTTTGAGCTTTTCCTGTCTTTCTGTCTCTGCTCTCTGTCTGTTTGTCTCTCTGAGCTCTAGTTGCTTCCGCTGTCTTGGGTTCTCCGGGCTGGGGTCGCCTCCGCTGTCTTGGGTTCTCCGGGCTGTGGTCGTCTCCGCTGTCTTTGGTTGTCCGTGTTGTGGTCGCCTCCGCTGTCTTGGGTTCTCCGGGCTGTGGTCGCCTCCGCTGTCTTGGGGTTCTCCGGGCTGTGGTCGCCTCCGCTGTCTTGGGTTCTCCGGGCTGTGGTCGCCTCCGCTGTCTTGGGTTCTCCGTGCTGTGGTCGCTTCCGCTGTCTTGGGTTCTCCGGGCTGTGGTCGCCTCCGCTGTTCTTGGTTTTTCCGGGCTGGGGTCGCCTCCGCCTGTCTTGGGTTCTCTGGGCTGTGGTCAGCTTCCGCTGTCTTGGGTTCTCCGGGCAGCGGTCGCCTCCGCTGTCTTGGGTTCTCCGTGCTGTGGTCGCCTCCGCTGTCTTGGGTTCTCCGGGCTGTGGTCTCCTCCGCTGTCTTGGGTTCTCCGGACTGTGGTCACCTCCGCTGTCTTGGGTTCTCCGGGCTGTGGTCGCCTCCGCTGTCTTGGGTTCTCCGGGCTGTGGTCGCCTCCGCTTTCTTGGGTTCTCTAAACTCTGTCTTTCTCTCTGACCTTTGTCTGTCTTTCCCCTTGACCTCTGGTGGCCTCCGCTGTTTTCGGATCTCTGAAATCTTTCTATCTGTCTCTCTCTCTGAGCTTTTTCTGTCTGTCTGTCTCTTTGACCTCTGCTTATGTCTTTGAGCTCTTCCTGGCATTCTGTCCCTGCTCTCTGTCTGTTTGTCTCTCTGAGCTCCAGTTGCTTCCGCTGTCTTGGGTTCTCTGGGCTCTGGTCGCTTCCCCTGTCTTGGGTTCTTCGGACTGTGGTTTCCTCCGCTGTCTTGGGTTCTCCGGGCTGTGGTCGCCTCCGCTGTCTTGGGTTCTCCGGGCTGTGGTCGCCTCCGCTGTCTTTGGTTGTCCGTGTTGTGGTCGCCTCCGCTGTCTTGGGTTCTCCGGGCTGTGGTCGCCTCCGCTGTCTTGGTTCTCCGGGCTGTGGTCGCCTCCGCTGTCTTGGGTTCTCCGTGCTGTGGTCGCCTCCGCTGTCTTGGGTTCTCCGCGCAGTGGTCGCTTCCGCTGTCTTGGGTTCTCCGGGCTTTGGTCGCTTCCGCTGTCTTGGGTTCTCCGGGCTGTGGTCGCCTCTGCTGTCTTGGGTTCTCCGGGCTGTGGTCGCTTCCGCTGTCTTGGGTTCTCCGGGCTGTGGTCGCCTCCGCTGTCTTGGGTTCTCCGGGCTGTGGTCGCCTCCGCTGTCTTGGGTTTCTCCGTGCTATGGTCGCCTCCGCTGTCTTGGGTTCTCCGGGCTGTGGTCGCCTCCGCTGTCTTGGGTTCTCCGGGCTGTGGTCGCCTCCGCTGTCTTGGGTTCTCCGTGCTATGGTCGCCTCCGCTGTCTGGGTTCTCCGGGCTGTGGTGCCTCCGCTGTCTTGGTTCTCCGTAGCTGTGGTCGCTTCCGCTGCCTTGGGTTCTCCGGGCTGTGGTCGCCTCCGCTGTCTTTGGTTGTCCGTGTTGTGGTCGCCTCCGCTGTCTTGGGTTCTCCGGGCTGTGGTCGCCTCCGCTGTCTTGGGTTCTCTGAGCTCTGGTCGCCTCCGCTGTCTTGGGTTCTCCGTGCTGTGGTCGCCTCCGCTGTCTTGGGGTTCTCCGCGCTGTGGTCGCATTCCGCTGTCTTGGGTTCTCCGGGCTTTGGTCGCCTCCGCTGTCTTGGGTTCTCCGGGCTGTGGTCGCCTCTGCTGTCTTGGGTTCTCCGGGCTGTGGTCGCTTCCGCTGTCTTGGGTTCTCCGGGCTGTGGTCCCCTCTGCTGTCTTGGGTTCTCCGTGCTGTGGTCGCTTCCGCTGTCTCGGGTTCTCCGGGCTGTGGTCGCCTCCGCTGTCTTGGGTTCTCCGGGCTGTGGTCGCTTCCGCTGTCTTGGGTTCTCCGGGCTGTGGTCGCCTCCGCTGTCTTGGATTCTGCGGACTGGGGTCGCCTCCGCTGTCTTGGGTTCTCCGGGCTGTGGTCGCCTCCGCTGTCTTGGATTCTGCGGACTGGGGTCGCCTCCGCTGTCTTGGGTTCTCCGGGCTGTGGTTTCCTCCGCTGTCTTGGGGTTCTCCGGGCTGCGGTCGCCTCCGCTGTCTTGGGTTCTCCGTGCTGTGGCCGCCTCCGCTTTCTGGGGTTCTCCGGGCTGTGGTCGCCTCCACTGTCTCGGGTTCTCCGTGCTGTGGTCGCTTCCGCTGTCTCGGGTTCTCCGGGCTGTGGTCGCCTCCGCTGTCTCGGGTTCTCCGGGCTTTGGTGGCTTCCGTTGTCTCGGGTTCTCTGTGCTGTGGTCGCTTCCGCTGTCTTGGGTTCTCCGGGCTGTGGTCGCCTCCGCTGTCTTGGGTTCTCCGGACTGGGGTCGCCTCCGCTGTCTTGGGTTCGCCAGGCTGTGGTCGCCTCCGCTGTCTTGGGTTCTCCGGGCTGTGGTCGCCTCCGCTGTCTTGGGTTCTCCGTGCTGTGGTCGCCTCCGCTGCCTTGGGTTCTCCGGGCTGTGGTCGCCTCCGCTGTCTTGGGTTCTCCGTGCTGTGGTCGCTTCCGCTGTCTTGGGTTCTCTGAACTCTGTCTGTGTTTCTCTCTGACCTTTGTCTGTCTGTCTGTCTGTCTCTGCTCTCTGTCCGTTTGTCTCTCTGAGCTCTGGTCGTCTCCGCTGTCTTGGGTTCTCTGAGCTCTGGTCGCTTCCGCTGTCTTGGGTTCTCCGGGCTGTGGTCGTATCTGCTGTCTTGGGTTCTCTGGGCTGTGGTCGCCACCGCTGTCTTGGGTTCTCTAAACTCTGTCTTTCTCTCTGACCTTTGTCTGTCTGTCCCCTCTACCTCTGGTGGCCTCCGCTGTTTTCGGTTCTCTTCACTCTTTCGATGTGTTTCTCTCTCTGAGCTTTGTCTGTTTGTCTGTCTCTTTGATCTCTGTCTGTCTATCTCTTTGAGCTTTGTCTATCTGTCTCTGCTCTCTGTCTGTTTTTCTCTCTGAGCTCTGGTCGCTTCCACTGTCTTGGGTTCTCTGAGCTCTGGTCGCCTCCGCTGTCTTGGGTTCTCCGGACTGTGGTCGCCTCCGCTGTCTTGGGTTCTCCGGGCTGTGGTCGCCTCCGCTGTCTTGGGTTCTCCGGGCTGTGGTCGCCTCCCCTGTCTTGGGTTCTCCGTGCTGTTGTCGCCTCCGCTGTCTTAGGTTCTCCGTGCTGTGGTCGCCTCCGCTGTCTTGGGTTCTCCGCGCTGTGGTCGCTTCCGCTGTCTTGTGTTGTCCGGGCTTTGGTCGCTTCCGCTGTCTTGGGTTCTCCGGGCTGTGGTCGCCTCCGCTGTCTTGGGTTCTCCGGGCTGTGGTCGCTTCCGCTGTCTTGGGTTCTCCGGGCTGTGGTCGCCTCCGCTGTCTTGGGTTCTCCGTGCTGTGGTCGCTTCCACTGTCTTGGGTTCTCCGGGCTGTGGTCGCCTCCGCTGTCTTGGATTCTGCGGACTGGGGTCGCCTCCGCTGTCTTGGGTTCTCCGTGCTGTTGTCGCCTCCCTGTCTTGGGTTCTTCCGACTGTGGTTTCCTCCGCTGTCTTGGGTTCTCCGGGCTGTGGTCGCCTCCGCTGTCTTGGGTTGTCCGGGCTGTGATCGCCTCCGCTGTCTTTGGTTGTCCGTGTTGTGGTCGCCTCCGCTGTCTTGGGTTCTCCGGGCTGTGGTCGCCTCCGCTGTCTTGGGTTCTCAGGGCTGTGGTCGCCTCCGCTGTCTTGGGTTCTCCGTGCTGTGGTCGCCTCCGCTGTCTTGGGTTCTCCGCGCTGTGGTCGCTTCCGCTGTCTTGGGTTTTCCGGGCTTTGGTCGCTTCCGCTGTCTTGGGTTCTCCGGGCTGTGGTCGCCTCTGCTGTCTTGGGTTCTCCGGGCTGTGGTCGCTTCCGCTGTCTTGGGTTCTCCGGGCTGTGGTCGCCTCCGCTGTCTTGGGTTCTCCGGGCTGTGGTCGCTTCCGCTGTCTTGGGTTCTCCGGGCTGTGGTCGCCTCCGCTGTCTTGGGTTCTCCGTGCTGTGGTCGCTTCCACTGTCTTGGGTTCTCCGGGCTGTGGTCGCCTCCGCTGTCTTGGATTCTGCGGACTGGGGTCGCCTCCGCTGTCTTGGGTTCTCCGGGCTGTGGTTTCCTCCGCTGTCTTGGGTTCTCCGGGCTGTGGTCGCCTCCGCTGTCTTGGGTTCTCCGTGCTGTGGTCGCCTCCGCTGTCTGGGGTTCTCCGGGCTGTGGTCGCCTCCACTGTCTCGGGTTCTCCGGGCTGTGATCACCTCCGCTGTCTTGGGTTCTCCGTGCTGTGGTCGCTTCCGCTGTCTTGGGTTCTCTGAACTCTTTTTGTCTTTCTCTCTGACCTTTGTCTGTCTGTCTCTGCTCTCTTTCCGTTTGTCTCTCTGAGCTCTGGTCGTCTCCGCTGTCTTGGGTTCTCCGGGCTGTGGTCGCCTCCACTGTCTTGGGTTCTCCGGGCTGTGGTCGCTTCCGCTGTCTTGGGTTCTCCGGGCTGTGGTCGCCTCCGCTGTCTTGGGTTCTCTAAACTCTGTCTTTCTCTCTGACCTTTGTCTGTCTGTCCCCTCTACCTCTGTTGGCCTCCGCTGTTTTCGGTTCTCTTTACTCTTTCGATGTGTTTCTCTCTCTGAGCTTTGTCTGTTTGTCTGTCTCTTTGATGTCTGTCTGTCTATCTCTTTGAGCTTTGTCTATCTGTCTCTGCCCTATGTCTGTTTTTCTCTCTGAGCTCTGGTCGCTTCCGCTGTCTTGGGTTCTCCGGGCTGTGGTCGCCTCCGCTGTCTTGGGTTCTCCGGGCTGTGGTCGCTTCCGCTGTCTTGGGTTCTCCGGGCTGTGGTCGCCTCCGCTGTCTTGGGTTCTCTAAACTCTGTCTTTCTCTCTGACCTTTGTCTGTCTTTCCCCTTGACCTCTGGTGGCCTCCGCGGTTTTCGGATCTCTGAACTCTTTCTATCTGTCTCTCTCTGAGCTTTTTCTGTCTGTCTGTCTCTTTGACCTCCATGTCTTTGAGCTTTTCCTGTCTGTCTGTCTCTGCTCTCTGTCTGTTTGTCTCTCTGAGCTCTAGTTGCTTCCGCTGTCTTGGGTTCTCCGGGCTCTGGTCGCTTCCCCTGTCTTGGGTTCTTCGGACTGTCGTTTCCTCCGCTGTCTTGGGTTCTCCGGGCTGTGGTCACCTCTGCTGTCTTGGGTTCTCCGGGCTGTGGTCGCCGCCGCTGTCTTGGGCTCTCCGGGCTGTGGTCACCTCCGCTGTCTTGGGTTCTCCGTGCTGTGGTCGCTTCCGCTGTCTTGGGTTCTCCGGGCTGTGGTCGCCTCCGCTGTCTTGGTTTTTCCGGGCTGTGGTCGCCTCCGCTGTCTTGGGTTCTCCGGGCTGTGGTCGCTTCCGCTGTCTCGGGTTCTCCGGGCAGCGGTCGCCTCCGCTGTCTTGGGTTCTCCGTCCTGTGGTCGCCTCCGCTGTCTTGGGTTCTCCGGGCTTTGGTGACGTCCGCTGTCTTGGGTTCTCCGTGCTGTGGTCGCTTCCGCTGTCTTGGGTTCTCCGGGCTGTGGTCGCCTCCGCTGTCTTGGGTTCTCCGGACTGGGGTCGCCTCCGCTGTCTTGGGTTCTCCGGGCTGTGGTCGCCTCCGCTGTCTTGGGTTCTCCGGGCTGTGGTCGCCTCCGCTGTCTTGGGTTCTCCGTGCTGTGGTCGCCTCCACTGTCTTGGGTTCTCCGGGCTGTGGTCGCCTCCGCTGTCTTGGGTTCTCCGTGCTGTGGTCGCTTCCGCTGTCTTGGGTTCTCTGAACTCTGTCTGTCTTTCTCTCTGACCTTTGTCTGTCTGTCTGTCTGTGCTCTCTGTCCGCTTGTCTCTCTGAGCTCTGGTCGCTTCCGCTGTCTTGGGTTCTCCGGACTGGGGTCGCCTCCGCTGTCTTGGGTTCTCCGTGCTGTGGTCGCCTCCACTGTCTTGGGTTCTCCGGGCTGTGGTCGCCTCCGCTGTCTTGGGTTCTCCGTGCTGTGGTCGCTTCCGCTGTCTTGGGTTCTCCGGGCTGTGGTCGCCTCCGCTGTCTTGGGTTCTCTAAACTCTGTCTTTCTCTCTGACCTTTGTCTGTCTGTCCCCTCTACCTCTGTTGGCCTCCGCTGTTTTCGGTTCTCTTTACTCTTTCGATGTGTTTCTCTCTCTGAGCTTTGTCTGTTTGTCTGTCTCTTTGATGTCTGTCTGTCTGTCTCTTTGAGCTTTGTCTATCTGTCTCTGCCCTATGTCTGTTTTTCTCTCTGAGCTCTGGTCGCTTCCGCTGTCTTGGGTTCTCCGGGCTGTGGTCGCCTCCGCTGTCTTGGGTTCTCCGGGCTGTGGTCGCTTCCGCTGTCTTGGGTTCTCCGGGCTGTGGTCGCCTCCGCTGTCTTGGGTTCTCTAAACTCTGTCTTTCTCTCTGACCTTTGTCTGTCTTTCCCCTTGACCTCTGGTGGCCTCCGCGGTTTTCGGATCTCTGAACTCTTTCTATCTGTCTCTCTCTGAGCTTTTTCTGTCTGTCTGTCTCTTTGACCTCCATGTCTTTGAGCTTTTCCTGTCTGTCTGTCTCTGCTCTCTGTCTGTTTGTCTCTCTGAGCTCTAGTTGCTTCCGCTGTCTTGGGTTCTCCGGGCTCTGGTCGCTTCCCCTGTCTTGGGTTCTTCGGACTGTCGTTTCCTCCGCTGTCTTGGGTTCTCCGGGCTGTGGTCACCTCCGCTGTCTTGGGTTCTCCGGGCTGTGGTCACCTCTGCTGTCTTGGGTTCTCCGGGCTGTGGTCGCCTCCGCTGTCTTGGGCTCTCCGGGCTGTGGTCACCTCCGCTGTCTTGGGTTCTCCGTGCTGTGGTCGCTTCCGCTGTCTTGGGTTCTCCGGGCTGTGGTCGCCTCCGCTGTCTTGGTTTTTCCGGGCTGTGGTCGCCTCCGCTGTCTTGGGTTCTCCGGGCTGTGGTCGCTTCCGCTGTCTCGGGTTCTCCGGGCAGCGGTCGCCTCCGCTGTCTTGGGTTCTCCGTCCTGTGGTCGCCTCCGCTGTCTTGGGTTCTCCGGGCTTTGGTGACGTCCGCTGTCTTGGGTTCTCCGTGCTGTGGTCGCTTCCGCTGTCTTGGGTTCTCCGGGCTGTGGTCGCCTCCGCTGTCTTGGGTTCTCCGGACTGGGGTCGCCTCCGCTGTCTTGGGTTCTCCGGGCTGTGGTCGCCTCCGCTGTCTTGGGTTCTCCGGGCTGTGGTCGCCTCCGCTGTCTTGGGTTCTCCGTGCTGTGGTCGCCTCCACTGTCTTGGGTTCTCTGAACTCTGTCTGTCTTTCTCTCTGACCTTTGTCTGTCTGTCTGTCTGTGCTCTCTGTCCGCTTGTCTCTCTGAGCTCTGGTCGCCTCCGCTGTCTTGGGTTCTCTGAGCTCTGGTCGCTTCCGCTGTCTTGGGTTCTCCGGACTGGGGTCGCCTCCGCTGTCTTGGGTTCTCCGTGCTGTGGTCGCCTCCACTGTCTTGGGTTCTCCGGGCTGTGGTCGCCTCCGCTGTCTTGGGTTCTCCGTGCTGTGGTCGCTTCCGCTGTCTCGGGATCTCCGGGCTGTGGTCGCCTCCGCTGTCTCGGGTTCTCCGGGCTTTGGTCGCTTCCGCTGTCTTGGGTTCTCCGTGCTGTGGTCGCTTCCGCTGTCTTGGGTTCTCCGGGCTGTGGTCGCCTCCGCAGTCTTGGGTTCTCCGGACTGGGGTCGCCTCCGCTGTCTTGGGTTCTCCGGGCTGTGGTCGCCTCCGCTGTCTTGGGTTCTCCGGGCTGTGGTCGCCTCCGCTGTCTTGGGTTCTCCGTGCTGTGGTCGCCTCCGCTGTCTTGGGTTCTCCGGGCTGTGGTCGCTTCCGCTGTCTTGGGTTCTCCGGGCAGCGCTCGCCTCCCCTGTCTTGGGTTCTCCGCGCTGTGGTCGCTTCCGCTGTCTTGGGTTCTCCGGGCTGTGGTCGCCTCCGCTGTCTTGGGTTCTCCGTGCTGTGGTCGCTTCCGCTGTCTTGGGTTCTCCGCGCTGTGGTCGCTTCCGCTGTCTTGGGTTCTCCGGGCTTTGGTCGCTTCCGCTGTCTTGGGTTCTCCGGGCTGTGGTCGCCTCCACTGTCTTGGGTTCTCCGGGCTGTGGTCGCGTCCGCTGTCTTGGGTTCTCCGGGCTGTGGTCGCCGCCGCTGTCTTGGGTTCTCTGGGCTGTGGTCGCCTCATCTGTCTTGGGTTCTCCGTGCTGTGGTCGCCTCCGCTGTCTTGGGTTCTCCGGGCTGTGGTCGCGTCCGCTGTCTTGGGTTCTCCGGGCTGTGGTCGCCTCCGCTGTCTTGGGTTCTCCGTGCTGTGGTCCCTTCCGCTGTCTTGGGTTCTCCGGGCTGTGGTCGCCTCCGCTGTCTTGGGTTCTCCGGGTAGCGGTCGCCTCCGCTGTCTTGGGTTCTCCGTGCTGTGGTCGCCTCCGCTGTCTTGGGTTCTCTAAACTCTTTCTGTCTCTCTGACCTTTGTCTGTCTGTCCCCTTGATCTCTGGTGGCCTCCGCTGTTTTTAATTCTCTGAACTCTTTCGATGTGTTTCTCTGAGCTTTGTCTGTTTGTCTGTCTCTTTGATCTCAGTCTGTCTATCTCTTTGAGCTTTGTCTATCTGTCTCTGCCCTCTGTCTGTTTTTCTCTCTGAGCTCTGGTCGCTTCCACTGTCTTGGGTTCTCTGAGCTCTGGTCGCCTCCGCTGTCTTGGGTTCTCCGGACTATGGTCGCCTCCGCTGTCTTGGGTTCTCCGGGCTGTGGTCGCCTCCGCTGTCTTGGGTTCTCCGTGCTGTGGTCGCCTCCGCTGTCTTGGGTTCTCCGCGCTGTGGTCGCTTCCGCTGTCTTGGGTTCTCCGGGCTTTGGTCGCTTCCGCTGTCTTGGGTTCTCTGGGCTGTGGTCGCCTCCACTGTCTTGGGTTCTCCGGGCTGTGGTCGCTTCCGCTGTCTTGGGTTCTCCGGGCTGTGGTCACCTCCGCTGTCTTGGGTTCTCCGGGCTGTGGTCGCCTCCGCTGTCTTGGGTTCTCCGTGCTGTGGTTGCCTCCGCTGTCTTGGGTTCTCCGGGCTGTGGTCGCGTCCGCTGTCTTGGTTCTCCGGGCTGTGGTCGCCTCCGCTGTCTTGGGTTCTCCGTGCTGTGGTCGCTTCCGCTGTCTTGGGTTCTCCGTTCTGTGGTCGCCTCCGCAGTCTTGGGTTCTCCGGGCTGTGGTCGCTTCCGCTGTCTTGGGTTCTCCGGGCAGCGCTCGCCTCCGCTGTCTTGGGTTCTCCGCGCTGTGGTCGCTTCCGCTGTCTTGGGTTCTCCGGGCTGTGGTCGCGTCCGCTGTCTTGGGTTCTCCGTGCTGTGGTCGCTTCCGCTGTCTTGGGTTCTCCGCGCTGTGGTCGCTTCCGCTGTCTTGGGTTCTCCGGGCTGTGGTCGCCTCCGCTGTCTTGGGTTCTCCGGTTAGCGGTCGCCTCCGCTGTCTTGGGTTCTCCGTGCTGTTGTCGCCTCCGCTGTCTTGGGTTCTTCGGGCTGTGGTCGCTTCCGCTGTCTTGGGTTCTCTAAACTCTTTCTGTCTCTATGACCTTTGTCTGTCTGTCCCCTTGATATCTGGTGGCCTCCGCTGTTTTTAATTCTCTGAACTCTTTCGATGTCTTTCTCTGAGCTTTGTCTGTCTCTTTGATCTCTGTCTGTCTATCTCTTTGAGCTTTGTCTATCTGTCTCTGCCCTCTGTCTGTTTTTCTCTCTGAGCTCTGGTCGCTTCCACTGTCTTGGGTTCTCTGAGCTCTGGTCGCCTCCGCTGTCTTGGGATCTCCGGACTGTGGTCGCCTCCGCTGTCTTGGGTTCTCCGGGCTGTGGTCGCCTCCGCTGTCTTGGGTTCTCCGTGCTGTGGTCGCCTCCGCTGTCTTGGGTTCTCCGCGCTGTGGTCGCTTCCGCTGTCTTGGGTTCTCCGGGCTTTGGTCGCTTCCGCTGTCTTGGGTTCTCCGGGCTGTGGTCGCCTCCACTGTCTTGGGTTCTCCGGGCTGTGGTCGCTTCCACTGTCTTGGGTTCTCCGGGCTGTGGTCGCGTCCGCTGTCTTGGGTTCTCCGGGCTGTGGTCGCCTCCGCTGTCTTGGGTTCTCCGGGCTGTGGTCGCGTCCGCTGTCTTGGGTTCTCCGGGCTGTGGTCGCCTCCGCTGTCTTGGGTTCTCCGTGCTGTGGTCGCTTCCGTTGTCTTGGGTTCTCCAGGCTGTGGTCGCCTCCGCTGTCTTGGGTTCTCCGGGTAGTGGTCGCCTCCGCTGTCTTGGGTTCTCCGTGCTATGGTCGCCTCCGCTGTCTTGGGTTCTCCGTGCTGTGGTCGCTTCCGCTGTCTTGGGTTCTCCGGGCTGTGGTCGCTTCTGCTGTCTTGGGTTCTCCGGGCTGTGGTCGCCTCCGCTGTCTTGGGTTCTCCGTGCTGTGGTCGCTTCCACTGTCTTGGGTTCTCCAGGCTGTGGTCGCCTCCGCTGTCTTGGATTCTGCGGACTGGGGTCACCTCCGCTGTCTTGGGTTCTCCGGGCTGTGGTTTCCTCCGCTGTCTTGGGTTCTCCGGGCTGTGGTTGCCTCTGCTGTCTTGGGTTCTCCGTGCTGTGGTCGCCTCCGCTGTCTTGGGGTCTCCGTGCTGTGGTCGCTTCCGTGGTCTTGGGTTCTCCGGGCTGTGGTCGCTTCCGCTGTCTTGGGTTCTCCGGGCTGTGGTCGCCTCCGCTGTCTTGGGTTCTCCGTGCTGTGGTCGCTTCCACTGTCTTGGGTTCTCCGGGCTGTGGTCGCCTCCGCTGTCTTGGATTCTGCGGACTGGGGTCGCCTCCGCTGTCTTGTGTTCTCCGGGCTGTGGTTTCCTCCGCTGTCTTGGGTTCTCCGGACTGTGGTCGCCTCCGCTGTCTTGGGTTCTCCGTACTGTGGTCGCCTCCGCTGTCTGGGGTTCTCCGGGCTTTGGGCGCCTCCACTGTCTCGGGTTCTCCGTGCTGTGGTCGCTTCCGCTGTCTCGGGTTCTCCGTGCTGTGGTCGCTTCCGCTGTTTTGGGTTCTCTGAACTCTGTCTGTCTTTCTCTCTGACCTTTGTCTGTCTGTCTGTCTGTCTCTGCTCTCTGTCCGTTAATCTCTCTGAGCTCTGGTCGTCTCCGCTGTCTTGGGTTCTCTGAGCTCTGGTCGCTTCCGCTGTCTTGGGTTCTCCGGACTTTGGTCGCATCTGCTGTCTTGGGTTCTCTGGGCTGTGGTCGCCACCGCTGTCTTGGGTTCTCTAAACTCTGTCTTTCTCTCTGACCTTTGTCTGTCTGTCCCCTCTACCTCTGGTGGCCTCCGCTGTTTTCGGTTCTCTTTACTCTTTCGATGTGTTTCTCTCTGTGAGCTTTGTCTGTTTGTCTGTCTCTTTGATCTCTGTCTGTCTATCTCTTTGAGCTTTGTCTATCTGTCTCTGCCCTCTGTCTGTTTTTCTCTCTGAGCTCTGGTCGCTTCCACTGTCTTGGGTTCTCTGAGCTCTGGTCGCCTCCACTGTCTTGGGTTCTCCGGACTGTGGTCGCCTCCGCTGACTTGGGTTCTCCGGACTGTGGTTGACTCCGCTGTCTTGGGTTCTCTGGGCTGTGGTCGCCTCTCCTGTCTTGGGTTCTCCGTGCTTTGGTCGCCTCCGCTGTCTGGGGTTCTCCGGGCTGTGGTCGCCTCCACTGTCTCGGGTTCTCCGTGCTGTGGTCGCTTCCGCTGTCTCGGGTTCTCCGGGCTGTGGTCGCCTCCGCTGTCTCGGGTTCTCCGGGCTTTGGTGGCTTCCGCTGTCTCGGGTTCTCTGTGCTGTGGTCGCTTCCGCTGTCTTGGGTTCTCCGGGCTGTGGTCGCCTCCGCTGTCTTGGGTTCTCCGAACTGGGGTCGCCTCCGCTTTCTTGGGTTCGCCGGGCTGTGGTCGCCTCCGCTGTCTTGGGTTCTCCGGGTTGTGGTCGCCTCCGCTGTCTTGGGTTCTCCGTGCTGTGGTCGCCTCCGCTGTCTTGGGTTCTCCGGGCTGTGGTCGCCTCCGCTGTCTTGGGTTCTCCGTGCTGTGGTCGCTTCCGCTGTCTTGGGTTGTCCGGGCTGTGGTCGCTTCCGCTGTCTTGGGTTCTCCGGGCTGTGGTCGCCTCCGCTGTCTTGGGTTCTCCGGGCTGTGGTCGCTTCCGCTGTCTTGGGTTCTCCGGGCTGTGGTCGCCTGCGCTGTCTTGGGTTCTCTAAACTCTGTCTTTCTCTCTGACCTTTGTCTGTCTTTCCCCTTGACCTCTGGTGGCCTCCGCTGTTTTCGGATCTCTGAACTCTTTCTGTCTGTCTCTCTCTCTGAGCTTTTTCTGTCTGTCTGTCTCTTTGACCTCTGCTTATGTCTTTGAGCTTTTCATGTCTGTCTGTCTCTGCTCTCTGTCTGTTTGTCTCTCTGAGCTCTAGTTGCTTCCGCTGTCTTGGGTTCTCTGGGCTCTGGTCGCTTCCCCTGTCTTGGGTTCTTCCGACTGTGGTTTCCTCCGCTGTCTTGGGTTCTCCGGGCTGTGGTCGCCTCCGCTGTCTTGGGTTGTCCGGGCTGTGATCGCCTCCGCTGTCTTTGGTTGTCCGTGTTGTGGTCGCCTCCGCTGTCTTGGGTTCTCCGGGCTGTGGTCGCCTCCGCTGTCTTGGGTTCTCAGGGCTGTGGTCGCCTCCGCTGTCTTGGGTTCTCCGTGCTGTGGTCGCCTCCGCTGTCTTGGGTTCTCCGCGCTGTGGTCGCTTCCGCTGTATTGGGTTTTCCGGGCTTTGGTCGCTTCCGCTGTCTTGGGTTCTCCGGGCTGTGGTCGCCTCTGCTGTCTTGGGTTCTCCGGGCTGTGGTCGCTTCCGCTGTCTTGGGTTCTCCGGGCTGTGGTCGCCTCCGCTGTCTTGGGTTCTCCGGGCTGTGGTCGCTTCCGCTGTCTTGGGTTCTCCGGGCTGTGGTCGCCTCCGCTGTCTTGGGTTCTCCGTGCTGTGGTCGCTTCCACTGTCTTGGGTTCTCCGGGCTGTGGTCGCCTCCGCTGTCTTGGATTCTGCGGACTGGGGTCGCCTCCGCTGTCTTGGGTTCTCCGGGCTGTGGTTTCCTCCGCTGTCTTGGGTTCTCCGGGCTGTGGTCGCCTCCGCTGTCTTGGGTTCTCCGTGCTGTGGTCGCCTCCGCTGTCTGGGGTTCTCCGGGCTGTGGTCGCCTCCACTGTCTCGGGTTCTCCGTGCTGTGGTCGCTTCCGCTGTCTCGTGTTCTCCGGGCTGTGGTCGCCTCCGCTGTCTCGGCTTCTCCGGGCTTTGGTGGCTTCCGCTGTCTCGGGTTCTCTGTGCTGTGGTCGCTTCCGCTGTCTTGGGTTCTCCGGGCTGCGGTCGCCTCCGCTGTCTTGGGTTCTCCGAACTGGGGTCGCCTCCGCTGTCTTGGGTTCGCCGGGCTGTGGTCGCCTCCGCCGTCTTGGGTCCTCCGGGTTGTGGTCGCCTCCGCTGTCTTGGGTTCTCCGTGCTGTGGTCGCCTCCGCTGTCTTGGGTTCTCCGGGCTGTGGTCGCCTCCGCTGTCTTGGGTTCTCCGTGCTGTGGTCGCTTCCGCCGTCTTGGGTTCTCTGAACTCTTTTTGTCTTTCTCTCTGACCTTTTGTCTGTCTGTCTGTCTCTGCTCTCTGTCCGCTTGTCTCTCTGAGCTCTGGTCGCCTCCGCTGTCTTGGGTTCTCTGAGCTCTGGTCGCTTCCGCTGTCTTGGGTTCTCCGGACTGGGGTCGCCTCCACTGTCTTGGGTTCTCCGTGCTGTGGTCGCCTCCACTGTCTTGGGTTCTCCGGGCTGTGGTCGCCTCCGCAGTCTTGGGTTCTCCGGACTGGGGTCGCCTCCGCTGTCTTGGGTTCTCCGGGCTGTGGTCGCCTCCGCTGTCTTGGGTTCTCCGGGCTGTGGTCGCCTCCGCTGTCTTGGGTTCTCCGTGCCGTGGTCGCCTCCGCTGTCTTGGGTTCTCCGGGCTGTGGTCGCTTCCGCTGACTTGGGTTCTCCGGGCAGCGCTCGCCTCCGCTGTCTTGGGTTCTCCGCGCTGTGGTCGCTTCCGCTGTCTTGGGTTCTCCGGGCTGTGGTCGCCTCCGCTGTCTTGGGTTCTCCGTGCTGTGGTCGCTTCCGGTGTCTTGGGTTCTCCGCGCTGTGGTCGCTTCCGCTGTCTTGGGTTCTCCGGGCTTTGGTCGCTTCCGCTGTCTTGGGTTCTCCGGGCTGTGGTCGCCTCCACTGTCTTGGGTTCTCCGGGCTGTGGTCGCTTCCGCTGTCTTGGGTTCTCCGGGCTGTGGTCGCCGCCGCTGTCTTGGGTTCTCCGGGCTGTGGTCGCCTCCGCTGTCTTGGGTTCTCCGTGCTGTGGTTGCCTCCGCTGTCTTGGGTTCTCCGGGCTGTGGTCGCGTCCGCTGTCTTGGGTTCTCCGGGCTGTGGTCGCCTCCGCTGTCTTGGGTTCTCCGTGCTGTGGTCGCTTCCGCTGTCTTGGGTTCTCTGAGCTCTGGTCGCCTCCGCTGTTTTTATATTCTCTGAACTCTTTCGATGTGTTTCTCTGAGCTTTGTCTGTTTGTCTGTCTCTTTGATCTCTGTCTGTCTATCTCTTTGAGCTTTGTCTATCTGTCTCTGCCCTCTGTCTGTTTTTCTCTCTGAGCTCTGGTCGCTTCCACTGTCTTGGGTTCTCTGAGCTCTGGTCGCCTCCGCTGTCTTGGGTTCTCCGGACTGTGGTCGCCTCCGCTGTCTTGGGTTCTCCGGGCTGTGGTCGCCTCCGCTGTCTTGGGTTCTCCGTGCTGTGGTCGCCTCCGCTGTCTTGGGTTCTCCGCGCTGTGGTCGCTTCCGCTGTCTTGGGTTCTCCGGGCTTTGGTCGCTTCCACTGTCTTGGGTTCTCCGGGCTGTGGTCGCCTCCACTGTCTTGGGTTCTCCGGGCTGTGGTCGCTTCCGCTGTCTTGGGTTCTCCGGGCTGTGGTCGCCTCCGCTGTCTTGGGTTCTCCGGGCTGTGGTCGCCTGCGCTGTCTTGGGTTCTCCGTGCTGTGGTCGCCTGCGCTGTCTTGGGTTCTCCGGGCTGTGGTCGCGTCCGCTGTCTTGGGTTCTCCGGGCTGTGGTCGCCTCCGCTGTCTTGGGTTCTCCGTGCTGTGGTCGCTTCCGCTGTCTTGGGTTCTCCAGGCTGTGGTCGCCTCCGCTGTCTTTGGTTCTCCGGGTAGTGGTCGCCTCCGCTGTCTTGGGTTCTCCGTGCTATGGTCGCCTCCGCTGTCTTGGGTTCTCCGGGCTGTGGTCGCTTCCGCTGTCTTGGGTTCTCCGGGCTGTGGTCGCTTCTGCTGTCTTGGGTTCTCTAAACTCTGTCTTTCTCTCTGACCTTTGTCTGTCTGTCCCCTCTACCTCTGGTGGCCTCCGCTGTTTTCGGTTCTCTTTACTCTTTCGATGTGTTTCTCTCTCTGAGCTTTGTTTGTTTGTCTGTCTCTTTGATCTCTGTCTGTCTATCTCTTTGAGCTTTGTCTATCTTTCTCTGCCCTCTGTCTGTTTTTCTCTCTGAGCTCTGGTCGCTTCCACTGTCTTGGGTTCTCTGAGCTCTGGTCGCCTCCGCTGTCTTGGGTTCTCCGGACTGTGGTCGCCTCCGCTGACTTGGGTTCTCCGGACTGTGGTTGCCTCCGCTGTCTTGGGTTCTCTGGGCTGTGGTCGCCTCTCCTGTCTTGGGTTCTCCGTGCTGTTGTCGCTCCGCTGTCTTGGGTTGTCCGTGCTGTGGTCGCCTCCGCTGTCTTGGGTTCTCCGCGCTGTGGTCGCTTCCGCTGTCTTGGGTTCTCCGGGCTTTGGTCGCTTCCGCTGTCTTGGGTTCTCCGGGCTGTGGTCGCCTCCGCTGTCTTGGGTTCTCCGGGCTGTGGTCGCTTCCGCTGTCTTGGGTTCTCCGGGCTGTGGTCGCCTCCGCTGTCTTGGGTTCTCCGGGCTGTGGTCGCCTCCGCTGTCTTGGGTTCTCCGTGCTGTGGTCGCCTCCGCTGTCTTGGGTTCTCCGGGCTGTGGTCGCCTCCGCTGTCTTGGGTTCTCCGGGCTGTGGTTTCCTCCGCTGTCTTGGGTTCTCCGGGCTGTGGTCGCCTCCGCTGTCTTGGGTTCTCCGGGCTGTGGTCGCTTCCGCTGTCTTGGGTTCTCCGGGCTGTGGTCGCCTCCGCTGTCTTGGGTTCTCCGGGCTGTGGTCGCTTCCGCTGTCTTGGGTTCTCTGGGCTGTGGTCGCCTCTCCTGTCTTGGGTTCTCCGTGCTGTTGTCGCCTCCGCTGTCTTGGGTTGTCCGTGCTGTGGTCGCCTCCGCTGTCTTGGGTTCTCCGCGCTGTGGTCGCTTCCGCTGTCTTGGGTTCTCCGGGCTTTGGTCGCTTCCGCTGTCTTGGGTTCTCCGGGCTGTGGTCGCCTCCGCTGTCTTGGGTTCTCCGGGCTGTGGTCGCTTCCGCTGTCTTGGGTTCTCCGGGCTGTGGTCGCCTCCGCTGTCTTGGGTTCTCCGGGCTGTGGTCGCCTCCGCTGTCTTGGGTTCTCCGTGCTGTGGTCGCCTCCGCTGTCTTGGGTTCTCCGGGCTGTGGTCGCCTCCGCTGTCTTGGGTTCTCCGGGCTGTGGTTTCTTCCGCTGTCTTGGGTTCTCCGGGCTGTGGTCGCCTCCGCTGTCTTGGGTTCTCCGGGCTGTGGTCGCTTCCGCTGTCTTGGGTTCTCCGGGCTGTGGTCGCCTCCGCTGTCTTGGGTTCTCCGGGCTGTGGTCGCTTCCGCTGTCTTGGGTTCTCCGGGCTGTGGTCGCTTCCGCTGTCTTGGGTTCTCTAAACTCTGTCTTTCTCTCTGACCTTTGTCTGTCTTTCCCCTTGACCTCTGGTGGCCTCCGCTGTTTTCGGATCTCTGAAATCTTTCTATCTGTCTCTCTCTCTGAGCTTTTTCTGTCTGTCTATCTCTTTGACCTCTGCTTATGTCTTTGAGCTCTTCCTGTCTATCTGTCTCTGCTCTCCGTCTGTTTGTCTCTCTGAGCTCTAGTTGCTTCCGCTGTCTTGGGTTCTCTGGGCTCTGGTCGCTTCCCCTGTCTCGGGTTCTTCGGACTGTGGTCGCCTCTGCTGTCTTGGGTTCTCCGGGCTGTGGTCGCTTCTGCTGTCTTGGGTTCTCCGGGCTGTGGTCGCCTCCGCTGTCTTTGGTTGTCCGGGTTGTGGTCGCCTCCGCTGTCTTGGGTTCTCCGTGCTGTGGTCGCCTCCGCTGTCTTGGGTTCTCCGGGCTGTGGTCGCCTCCGCTGTCTTGGGTTCTCCGGGCTGTGGTCGCCTCCGCTGTCTTGGGTTCTCCGTGCTATGGTCGCCTCCGCTGTCTTGGGTTCTCCAGGCTGTGGTCGCCTCCGCTGTCTTGGGTTCTCCGTGCTGTGGTCGCTTCCGCTGTCTTGGGTTCTCCGGGCTGTGGTCGCTTCCGCTGTCTTGGGTTCTTCGGGCTGTGGTCGCCTCCGCTGTCTTGGGTTCTCCGTGCTGTGGTCGCTTCCACTGTCTTGGGTTGTCCGGGCTGTGGTCGCCTCCGCTGTCTTGGATTCTGCGGACTGGGGTCGCCTCCGCTGTCTTGGGTTCTCCGGGCTGTGGTTTCCTCCGCTGTCTTGCGTTCTCCGTGCTGTGGTCGCCTCCGCTGTCTTGGGTTCTCCGGGCTGTGGTCGTCTCCGCTGTCTTGGGTTCTCCGTGCTGTGGTCGCTTCCGTGGTCTTGGGTTCTCCGGGCTGTGGTCGCTTCCGCATCTTGGGTTCTTCGGGCTGTGGTCGCCTCCGCTGTCTTGGGTTCTCCGTGCTGTGGTCGCTTCCACTGTCTTGGGTTCTCCGGGCTGTGGTCGCCTCCGCTGTCTTGGATTCTGCGGACTGGGGTCGCCTCCGCTGTCTTGGGTTCTCCGGGCTGTGGTTTCCTCCGCTGTCTTGGGTTCTCCGGACTGTGGTCGCCTCCGCTGTCTTGGGTTCTCCGTGCTGTGGTCGCCTCCGCTGTCTTGGGCTCTCCGGGCTGTGGTCGCCTCCGCTGTCTTGGGTTCTCCGTGCTGTGGTCGCTTCCGCTGTCTTGGGTTCTCTGAACTCTGTCTGTCTTTCTCTCTGACCTTTGTCTGTCTGTGTCTGCTCTCTTTCCGTTTGTCTCTCTGAGCTCTGGTCGTCTCCGCTGTCTTGGGTTCCCCTGGCTGTGGTCGCCTCCGCTGTCTTGGGTTCTCCGGGCTGTGGTCGCTTCCGCTGTCTTGGGTTGTCCGGGCTGTGGTCGCCTCCGCTGTCTTGGGTTCTCTAAACTCTGTCTTTCTCTCTGACCTTTGTCTGTCTGTCCCCTCTACCTCTGGTGGCCTCCGCTGTTTTCGGTTCTCTTTACTCTTTCGATGTGTTTCTCTCTCTGAGCTTTGTCTGTTTGTCTGTCTCTTTGATCTCTGTCTGTCTATCTCTTTGAGCTTTGTCTATCTGTCTCTGCCCTATGTCTGTTTTCTCTCTGAGCTCTGGTCGCTTCCGCTGTCTTGGGTTCTCCGGGCTGTGGTCGCTTCCGCTGTCTTGGGTTCTCCGGGCTGTGGTCGCCTCCACTGTCTTGGGTTCTCTAAACTCTGTCTTTCTCTCTGACCTTTGTCTGTCTTTCCACTTGATCTCTGGTGGCCTCCGCTGTTTTCGGATCTCTGAACTCTTTCTATCTGTCTGTCTCTCTGAGCTTTTTCTGTCTGTCTGTCTCTTTGACCTCCATGTCTTTGAGCTTTTCCTGTCTTTCTGTCTCTGCTCTCTGTCTGTTTGTCTCTCTGAGCTCTAGTTGCTTCCGCTGTCTTGGGTTCTCCGGGCTCTGGTCGCTTCCCCTGTCTTGGGTTCTTCGGACTGTCGTTTCCTCCGCTGTCTTGGGTTCTCCGGGCTATGGTTGCCTCCGCTGTCTTGGGTTCTCCGGGCTGTGGTCACCTCCGCTGTCTTGGGTTCTCCGGGCTGTGGTCGCCTCCGCTGTCTTGGGTTCTCCGGGCTGTGGTCACCTCCGCTGTCTTGGGTTCTCCGTGCTGCGGTCGCTTCCGCTGTCTTGGGTTCTCCGGGCTGTGGTCGCCTCCGCTGTCTCGGTTTTTCCGGGCTGTGGTCGCCTCCGCTGTCTCGGGTTCTCCGGGCAGCGGTCGCCTCCGCTGTCTCGGGTTCTCCGGGCTGTGGTCGCCTCCGCTGTCTCGGGTTCTCCGGGCTCTGGTGGCTTCCGCTGTCTCGGGTTCTCCGTGCTGTGGTCGCTTCCGCTGTCTTGGGTTCTCCGGGCTGTGGTCGCCTCCGCTGTCTTGAGTTCTCCATGCTGTGGTCGCCTCCGCTGTCTTGGGTTCTCCGGGCTGTGGTCGCCTCCGCTGTCTTGGGTTGTCCGGGCTGTGGTCGCTTCCGCTGTCTTGGGTTCTCCGGGCTGTGGTCGCCTCCGCTGTCTTGGGTTCTCCGGGCTGTGGTCGCTTCCGCTGTCTGCGGTTCTCCGGGCTGTGGTCGCCTCCTCTGTCTTGGGTTCTTTAAACTCTGTCTTTCTCTCTGACCTTTGTCTGTCTTTCCCCTTGACCTCTGGTGGCCTCCGCTGTTTTCGGATCTCTGAACTCTTTCTATCTGTCTCTCTCTCTGAGCTTTTTCTGTCTGTCTGTCTCTTTGACCTCTGCTTATGTCTTTGAGCTTTTCATGTCTGTCTGTCTCTGCTCTCTGTCTGTTTGTCTCTCTGAGCTCGAGTTGCTTCCGCTGTCTTGGGTCCTCTGGGCGCTTCCCCTGTCTTGGGTTCTTCGGACTGTGGTTTCCTCCGCTGTCTTGGGTTCTCCGGGCTGTGGTCGCCTCCGCTGTCTTGGGTTGTCCGGGCTGTGATCGCCTCCGCTGTCTTTGGTTGTCCGTGTTGTGGCTGCCTCCGCTGTCTTGGGTTCTCCGTGCTGTGGTCGCCTCCGCTGTCTTGGGTTCTCCGCGCTGTGGTCGCTTCCGCTGTCTTGGGTTTTCCGGGCTTTGGTCGCTTCCGCTGTCTTGGGTTCTCCGGGCTGTGGTCGCCTCTGCTGTCTTGGGTTCTCCGGGCTGTGGTCGCTTCCGCTGTCTTGGGTTCTCCGGGCTGTGGTCGCCTCCGCTGTCTTGGGTTCTCCGGGCTGTGGTCGCTTCCGCTGTCTTGGGTTCTCCGGGCTGTGGTCGCCTCCGCTGTCTTGGGTTCTCCGTGCTGTGGTCGCTTCCACTGTCTTGGGTTCTCCGGGCTGTGGTCGCCTCCGCTGTCTTGGATTCTGCGGACTGGGGTCGCCTACGCTGTCTTGGGTTCTCCGGGCTGTGGTTTCCTCCGCTGTCTTGGGTTCTCCGGGCTGTGGTCGCCTCCGCTGTCTTGGGTTGTCCGGGCTGTGATCGCCTACGCTGTCTTTGGTTGTCCATGTTGTGGTCGCCTCCGCTGTCTTGGGTTCTCCGGGCTGTGGTCGCCTCCGCTATCTGGGGTTCTCCGGGCTGTGGTCGCCTCCGCTGTCTTGGGTTCTCCGCGCTGTGGTCGCCTCCGCTGTCTTGGGTTCTCCGCGCTGTGGTCGCTTCCGCTGTCTTGGGTTTTCCGGGCTTTGGTCGCTTCCGCTGTCTTGGGTTCTCCGGGCTGTGGTCGCCTCTGCTGTCTTGGGTTCTCCGGGCTGTGGTCGCTTCCGCTGTCTTGGGTTCTCCGGGCTGTGGTCGCCTCCGCTGTCTTGGGTTCCCCGGGCTGTGGTCGCTTCCGCTGTCTTGGGTTCTCCGGGCTGTGGTCGCCTCCGCTGTCTTGGGTTCTCCGTGCTGTGGTCGCTTCCACTGTCTTGGGTTCTCCGGGCTGTGGTCGCCTCCGCTGTCTTGGATTCTGCGGACTGGGGTCGCCTCCGCTGTCTTGGGTTCTCCGGGCTGTGGTTTCCTCCGCTGTCTTGGGTTCTCCGGGCTGTGGTCGCCTCCGCTGTCTTGGGTTCTCCGTGCTGTGGTCGCCTCCGCTGTCTGGGGTTCTCCGGGCTGTGGTCGCCTCCACTGTCTCGGGTTCTCCGTGCTGTGGTCGCTTCCGCTGTCTCGGGTTCTCCGGGCTGTGGTCGCCTCCGCTGTCTCGGGTTCTCCGGGCTTTGGTGGCTTCCGCTGTCTCGGGTTCTCTGTGCTGTGGTCGCTTCCGCTGTCTTGGGTTCCCCGGGCTGTGGTCGCCTCCGCTGTCTTGGGTTCTCCGGACTGGGGTCGCCTCCGCTGTCTTGGGTTCGCCGGGCTGTGGTCGCCTCCGCCGTCTTGGGTTCTCCGGGTTGTGGTTGCCTCCGCTGTCTTGGGTTCTCCGTGCTGTGGTCGCCTCCGCTGTCTTGGGTTCTCCGGGCTGTGGTCGCCTCCGCTGTCTTGGGTTCTCCGTGCTGTGGTCGCTTCCGCTGTCTTGGGTTCTCTGAACTCTGTCTGTCTTTGTCTCTGACCTTTGTCTGTCTGTCTCTGCTCTCTGTCCGTTTGTCTCTCTGAGCTCTGGTCGTCTCCGCTGTCTTGGGTTCTCCGGGCTGTGGTCGCCTCCGCTGTCTTGGGTTCTCCGGGCTGTGGTCGCTTCCGCTGTCTGGGGTTCTCCGGGCTGTGGTCGCCTCCGCTGTCTTGGGTTCTCTAAACTCTGTCTTTCTCTCTGACCTTTGTCTGTCTTTCCCCTTGACCTCTGGTGGCCTCCGCTGTTTTCGGATCTCTGAACTCTTTCTATCTGTCTCTCTCTCTGAGCTTTTTCTGTCTGTCTGTCTCTTTGACCTCCATGTCTTTGAGCTTTTCCTGTCTGTCTGTCTCTGCTCTCTGTCTGTTTGTCTCTCTGAGCTCTAGTTGCTTCCGCTGTCTTGGGTTCTCTGGGCTCTGGTCGCTTCCCCTGTCTTGGGTTCTTCGGACTGTGGTTTCCTCCGCTGTCTTGGGTTCTCCGGGCTGTGGTCGCCTCCGCTGCCTTGCGTTCTCTGAGCTCTGGTCGCCTCCGCTGTCTTGGGTTCTCCGGACTGTGGTCGCCTCCGCTGTCTTGGGTTCTCCGGGCTGTGGTCGCCTCCGCTGTCTTGGGTTCTCCGGGCTGTGGTCGCCTCCCCTGTCTTGGGTTCTCCGTGCTGTTGTCGCCTCCGCTGTCTTGGGTTCTCCGTGCTGTGGTCGCCTCCGCTGTCTTGGGTTCTCCGCGCTGTGGTCGCTTCCGCTGTCTTGTGTTCTCTAAACTCTGTCTTTCTCTCTGACCTTTGTCTGTCTTTCCACTTGACCTCTGGTGGCCTCCGCTGTTTTCGGATCTCTGAACTCTTTCTATCTGTCTCTCTCTCTGAGCTTTTTCTGTCTGTCTGTCTCTTTTACCTCCATGTCTTTGAGCTTTTCCTGTCTTTCTGTCTCTGCTCTCTGTCTGTTTGTCTCTCTGAGCTCTAGTTGCTTCCGCTGTCTTGGGTTCTCCGGGCTCTGGTCGCTTCCCCTGTCTTGGGTTCTTCGGACTGTCGTTTCCTCCGCTGTCTTGGGTTCTCCGGGCTGTGGTCGCTTCCGCTGTCTTGGGTTCTCCGGCTGTGGTCGCCTCCGCTGTCTTGGGTTCTCCGGGCTGTGGTCGCCTCCGCTGTCTTGGGTTCTCCGGACTGTGGTCGCCTCCGCTGTCTTGGGTTCTCCGGGCTGTGGTCGCCTCCGCTGTCTTGGGTTCTCCGGGCTGTGGTCGCTTCCGCTGTGTTGGATTCTACGGGCAGCGGTCGCCTCCGCTGTCTTGGGTTCTCCATGCTGTGGTCGCTTCCGCTGTCTTGGGTACTCCTGGCTGTGATCACCTCCGCTGTCTTGGGTTCTCCGGGCTGCGGTAGCCTCCGCTGTCTTGGGTTCTCCGGGCTGTGGTCGCCTCCGCTGTCCTGGGTTCTCCGTGCTGTGGTCGCCTCCGCTGTCTTGGGTTCTCCGTGCTGTGGTCGCTTCCGTTGTCTTGGGTTCTCCGGACTTTGGTCGCCTCCGCTGTCTTGGGTTCTCCTGGCTGTGGTCGCCTCCGCTGTCTTGGGTTCTCCGGGCTGTGGTCGCCTCCGCTGTCTTGGGTTCTCCGGGCTGTGGTCGCTTCCGCTGTCATGGGTTCTCCGGGCTGTGGTCGTCTCCGCTGTCTTGGGTTCTCCGGGCTGTGGTCGCCTCCGCTGTCTTGGGTTCTCTAAACTCTGTCTTTCTCTCTGACCTTTGTCTGTCTCTCCCCTTGACCTCTGGTGGCCTCCGCTTTTTTCGGATCTCTGAACTCTTTCTATCTGTCTCTCTCTCTGAGCTTTTTCTGTCTGTCTCTCTCTTTGATCTCTGTTTGTTTATGTCTTTGAGCTTTTCCTTTCTGTCTGTCTGTGCTCTCTGTCTGTTTGTCTCTCTGAGCTCTGGTTGCTTCCGCTGTCTTGGGTTCTCAGGGCTCTAGTCGCTTCGCCTGTCTTGGGTTCTCCAGGCTGTGGTCGCCTCCGCTGTCTTGGGTTCTCCGGGCTGTGGTCGCCTCCGCTGTCTTGGGTTCTCCGTGTTGTGGTCGCTTCCGCTGTCTTGGGTTCTCCATGTTGTGGTCGCCTCCGCTGTCTTGAGTTCTCCGGGCTGTGGTCGCCTCCGCTGTCTTGGGTTCTCCGGGCTGTGGTCGCTTCCGCTGTCTTGGATTCTACGAGCAGCGGTCGCCTCCGCTGTCTTGGGTTCTCCGTGCTGTGGTCGCTTCCACTGTCTTGGGTTCTCCGGGCTGTGGTCGCCTCCGCTGTCTAGGATTCTCCGGACTGGGGTCGTCTCCGCTGTCTTGGGTTCTCCGGGCTGTGGTTTCCTCCGCTGTCTTGGGTTCTCCGGGCTGTGGTCGCCTCCGCTGTCTTGGGTTCTCCGTGCTGTGGTCGCTTCCGCTGTCTTGGGTTCTCCGGGCTGTGGTCGCCTCCACTGTCTCGGGTTCTCCGGGCTGTGGTCGCCTCCGCTGTCTCGGGTTCTCCGGGCTTTGGTCGCTTCCGCTGTCTTGGGTTCTCTGTGCTGTGGTCGCTTCCGCTGTCTTGGGTTCTCCGGGCTATGGTCGGCTCCGCTGTCTTGGGTTCTCCGGACTGTGGTCGCCTCCGCTGTCTTGGGTTCTCCGGGCTGTGGTCGCCTCCGCTGTCTTGGGTTCTCCGTGCTGTGGTCGCCTCCGCTGTCTTGGGTTCTCCGGGCTGTTGTCGCCTCCGCTGTCTCGGGTTCTCCGTGCTGTGGTCGCTTCCGCTGTCTTGGGTTCTCCGGCTGTGGTCGCCTCCGCTGTCTTGGGTTCTCCGGGCTTTGGTCGCCTCCGCTGTCTTGGGTTCTCCGTGCTGTGGTCGCCTCCGCTGTCTTGGGTTCTCCGTGCTGTGGTCGTCTCCGCTGTCTTGGGTTCTCCGGGCTGTGGTCGCCTCCGCTGTCTTGGGTTCTCCGTGCTGTGGTCGCTCCGCTGTCTTGGGTTCTCCGGGCTGTGGTCGCCTCCGCTGTCTCGGGTTCTCCGGGCTGTGGTCGCCTCCGCTGTCTGGGTTCTCCGGGCTTGGTCGCTTCCGCTGTCTTGGGTTCTCCGGCTGTGGTCGTTCCGCTGTCTCGGGTTCTCCGGGCTGTGGTCGGCTCCGCTGTCTTGGGTTCTCCGGCTGTGGTCGCCTCCGCTGTCTTGGGTTCTCCGGGCTGTGGTCGCCTCCGCTGTCTTGGGTTCTCCGCTGTGGTCGCTCCGCTGTCTTGGGTTCTCCGGGCTGTGGTCGCCTCCGCTGTCTTGGGTTCTCCGGCTGTGGTCGCCTCCGCTGTCTTGGGTTCTCCGGCTGTGGTCGCCTCCGCTGTCTTGGGTTCTCCGGCTGTGGTCGCCTCCGCTGTCTTGGGTTCTCCGGCTGTGGTCGCCTCCGCTGTCTTGGGTTCTCCCGGCTGTGGTCGCTTCCGCTGTGTTGGATTCTACGGGCAGCGGTCGCCTCCGCTGTCTTGGGTTCTCCATGCTGTGGTCGCTTCCGCTGTCTTGGGTTCTCCTGGGTGTGATCACCTCCGCTGTCTTGGGTTCTCCGGGCTGCGGTAGCCTCCGCTGTCTTGGGTTCGCCAGGCTGTGGTCGCCTCCGCTGTCTTGGGTTCTCCGGGCTGTGGTCGCCTCCGCTCTCTTGGGTTCTCCGTGCTGTGGTCGCTTCCGTTGTCTTGGGTTCTCCGGACTTTGGTCGCCTCCGCTGTCTTGGGTTCTCCTGGCTGTGGTCGCCTCCGCTGTCTTGGGTTCTCCGGGCTCTGGTCGCCTCCGCTGTCTTGGGTTCTCCGGGCTGTGGTCGCTTCCGCTGTCATGGGTTCTCCGGGCTGTGGTCGTCTCCGCTGTCTTGGGTTCTCCGGGCTGTGGTCACCTCCGCTGTCTTGGGTTCTCCGGGCTGCGGTAGCCTCCGCTGTCTTGGGTTCTCCGGGCTGTGGTCGCCTCCGCTGTCTTGGGTTCTCCGGGCTGTGGTCGCTTCCGCTGTCTTGGGTTCTCCGGCTGTGGTTGTCTCCGCTGTCTTGGGTTCTCCGGGCTGTGGTCGCTTCCGCTGTCTTGGGTTCTCCGGGCTGTGGTCCCCTCCGCTGTCTTGGGTTCTCTAAACTCTGTCTTTCTCTCTGACCTTTGTCTGTCTCTCCCTTGACCTCTGGTGGCCTCCGCTTTTTTCGGATCTCTGAACTCTTTCTATCTGTCTCTCGCTCTGAGCTTTTTCTGTCTGTCTCTCTCTTTGACCTCTGTTTGTTTATGTCTTTGAGCTTTTCCTTTCTGTCTGTCTGTGCTCTCTGTCTGTTTGTCTGTCTGAGCTCTGGTTGCTTCCGCTGTCTTGGGTTCTCAGGGCTCTGGTCGCTTCCCCTGTCTTGGGTTCTCCGGGCTGTGGTCGCTTCCGCTGTCTTGGGTTCTCCGGGCTGTGGTCGCCTCCGCTGTCTTGGGTTCTCCGGACTGTGGTCGCCTCCGCTGTCTTGGGTTCTCCGGGCTGTGGTCGCCTCCGCTGTCTTGGGTTCTCCGGGCTGTGGTCGCTTCCGCTGTGTTGGATTCTACGGGCAGCGGTCGCCTCCGCTGTCTTGGGTTCTCCATGCTGTGGTCGCTTCCGCTGTCTTGGGTTCTCCTGGCTGTGATCACCTCCGCTGTCTTGGGTTCTCCGGGCTGCGGTAGCCTCCGCTGTCTTGGGTTCTCCGGGCTGTGGTCGCCTCCGCTGTCCTGGGTTCTCCGTGCTGTGGTCGCCTCCGCTGTCTTGGGTTCTCCGTGCTGTGGTCGCTTCCGTTGTCTTGGGTTCTCCGGACTTTGGTCGCCTCCGCTGTCTTGGGTTCTCCTGGCTGTGGTCGCCTCCGCTGTCTTGGGTTCTCCGGGCTGTGGTCGCCTCCGCTGTCTTGGGTTCTCCGGGCTGTGGTCGTCTCCGCTGTCTTTGGTTCTCCGGGCTGTGGTCGCCTCCGCTGTCTTGGGTTCTCTAAACTCTGTCTTTCTCTCTGACCTTTGTCTGTCTCTCCCCTTGACCTCTGGTGGCCTCCGCTTTTTTCGGATCTCTGAACTCTTTCTATCTGTCTCTCTCTCTGAGCTTTTTCTGTCTGTCTCTCTCTTTGACCTCTGTTTGTTTATGTCTTTGAGCTTTTCCTTTCTGTCTGTCTGTGCTCTCTGTCTGTTTGTCTCTCTGAGCTCTGGTTGCTTCCGCTGTCTTGGGTTCTCAGGGTTCTAGTCGCTTCGCCTGTCTTGGGTTCTCCAGGCTGTGGTCGCCTCCGCTGTCTTGGGTTCTCCGGGCTGTGGTCGCCTCCGCTGTCTTGGGTTCTCCGTGTTGTGGTCGCTTCCGCTTTCTTGGGTTCTCCATGTTGTGGTCGCCTCCGCTGTCTTGAGTTCTCCGGGCTGTGGTCGCCTCCGCTGTCTTGGGTTCTCCGGGCTGTGGTCGCTTCCGCTGTCTTGGATTCTACGAGCAGCGGTCGCCTCCGCTGTCTTGGGTTCTCCGTGCTGTGGTCGCTTCCACTGTCTTGGGTTCTCCGGGCTGTGGTCGCCTCCGCTGTCTTGGATTCTCCGGACTGGGGTCGTCTCCGCTGTCTTGGGTTCTCCGGGCTGTGGTTTCCTCCGCTGTCTTGGGTTCTCCGGGCTGTGGTCGCCTCCGCTGTCTTGGGTTCTCCGTGCTGTGGTCGCTTCCGCTGTCTTGGGTTCTCCGGGCTGTGGTCGCCTCCACTGTCTCGGGTTCTCCGGGCTGTGGTCGCCTCCGCTGTCTCGGGTTCTCCGGGCTTTGGTCGCTTCCGCTGTCTTGGGTTCTCTGTGCTGTGGTCGCTTCCGCTGTCTTGGGTTCTCCGGGCTAATGGTCGGCTCCGCTGTCTTGGGTTCTCCGGACTGGGGTCGCCTCCGCTGTCTTGGTTCTCCGGGCTGTGGTCGCCTCCGCTGTCTTGGGTTCTCCGTGCTGTGGTCGCCTCCGCTGTCTTGGGTTCTCCGGGCTGTTGTCGCCTCCGCTGTCTTGGGTTCTCCGTGCTGTGGTCGCTTCCGCTGTCTTGGGTTCTCCGGCTGTGGTCGCCTCCGCTGTCTTGGGTTCTCCGGGCTTTGGTCGCCTCCGCTGTCTTGGGTTCTCCGTGCTGTGGTCGCCTCCGCTGTCTTGGGTTCTCCGTGCTGTGGTCGCCTCCGCTGTCTTGGGTTCTCCGGGCTGTGGTCGCCTCCGCTGTCTTGGGTTCTCCGGGCTTTGGTCGCTTCCGCTGTCTCGGGTTCTCCGTGCTGTGGTCGCTTCCGCTGTCTCGGGTTCTCCGGGCTGTGGTCGGCTCCGCTGTCTTGGGTTCTCCGGACTGGGGTCGCCTCCGCTGTCTTGGGTTCTCCGGGCTGTGGTCGCCTCCGCTGTCTTGGGTTCTCCGTGCTATGGTCGCCTCCGCTGTCTTGGGTTCTCCGGGCTGTTGTCGCCTTCGTTGTCTTGGGTTCTCCGTGCTGTGGTCGCTTCCGCTGTCTTGGGTTCTCCGGCTGTGGTTGCCTCCGCTGTCTTGGGTTCTCCGGGCTGTGGTCGCCTCCGCTGTCTTGGGTTCTCCGGGCTGTGGTCGCCACCGCTGTCTTGGGTTCTCTAAACTCTGTCTTTCTCTCTGACCTTTGTCTGTCTGTCCCCTCTATCTCTGGTGGCCTCCACTGTTTTTATGTTCTCTGAACTCTTTCTATGTGTCTCTCTGTCTGAGCTTTGTCTGTCTGTCTTTTTGATCTCTGTCTGTCTATCTCTTTGAGCTTTGTCTATCTGTCTGTCTCTGCTCTCTTTCTGTTTGCCTCTCTGAGCTCTGGTCGCCTCCGCTGTCTTGGGTTCTCCGGGCTGTGTAGTGGCCTCCGCTGTCTTGGGTTCTCCGTGCTGTGGTCGCCTCCGCTGTCTTGGGTTCTTCGTGCTGTGGCCGCTTTCGCTGTCTTGGGTTCTCCGGGCTGTGGTCGCCTCCGCTGTCTTGGGTTCTCTAAACTCTGTCTTTCTGTCTGACCTTTGTCTGTCTTTCCCCTTGACCTCCTGTGGCCTCCGCTGTTTTCGGATCTCTGACCCCTTTCTATCTTTCTCTCTCTCTGAGCTTTGTCTGTCTGTCTGTCTCTGCTCTCTGTCTGTTTTTCTCTCTGAGCTCTGGTCGCCTCCGCTGCCTTGGTTTTTCCGGGCTGTGGTCGCCTCCGCTGTCTTGGGTTCTCCGGGCTGTGGTCGCCTCCGCTGTCTTGGGTTCTCTAAACTCTGTCTTTCTCTCTGACCTTTGTCTGTCTGTCCCCTCTATCTCTGGTGGCCTCCGCTGTTTTCGGATCTCTGAACTCTTTCTATCTTTCTCTCTCTCTGAGCTTTTTCTGTCTGTCTGTCTCTTTGACCTCTGTTTGTTTATGTCTTTGAGCTTTTCCTTTCTGTCTGTCTCTGCCTCTGTCTGTTTGTCTCTCTGAGCTCTGGTTGCTTCCGCTGTCTTGGATTCTCCGGGCTCTGGTCGCTTCCCCTGTCTTGGGTTCTTCGAACTGTGGTTTCCTCTGCTGTCTTGGG
>PYAM01000135.1:0-49641 GCA_003047355.2 Amphiprion percula
ACTGAAAGAAAAACTGTTGTGGAAAGCTGCGAATGAGGAAACTGATGAACTGTACAGCCGAAGCACAATCCAGTGCAAATTCTTACGTTCCATTGAAACAGGGCTGCTCAGTGATTCAGTCAAGTATCAGTTACTGCCCCTCCTCAGTGATGTGTGCACTACAGATGAACAGCTGATCGAAAAAGTAACTGAAGCATCGAAGTTGGAAAGTGAAAGACTTGAGAAACGTAAAAGGTCAGCTGCAGCAAAGATTCCCAAGGTACAAGAGCTCCAGACAGAATACGAGGCAGACCCCACACCTGTCCAGAGCCCCACCACGCCAAGAGAATTCCAGACTGCGGTGGCCATGAAAACAGTGAAAGGTAAAGAGGCAAAAAGTGAAAGTCCTAACACACAGCAGATAATTGACGAGTTACGTAAAGAAATGCAGCAAATGTTCCAATCAGTTATGGAGACAAGTGCTCGTCCAAGTGGACCAAAGCAGAGAGAAAAAGGCTGTAAAAAGTGCAGAGATGAGGGGAAAGGAGAGAACTGTTCGCACTGCTTCAAATGTGGGCGTAAGGGTCACTTCTCTCGTGGATGCCGAGCTCAGAGACAGTCGGGAAACGGGGAGGGACTACTGAGACGGGACCAGCAGTAGTCCAAAGCCACGCGTCCCAAAGTGAGCTCCCAAAGCGAGTACCAGTCCCCACACAAACTACAGCCTGCGAAGTGCATTATCTTCCCCCACAGCGCAAGTCACAACTCGTCAGCCTTGTTGGAAACAGATGCACAGTGAACTGTTTTATGGACAATTATCCAGTAAAAGTTCTCTGGGACACAGGGGCACAGTCGAGCATAGTAAATGACAACTGGCGGCAGCAGCATCTTCCCCACACAGTTGTCCGGCCCATTTCTGAACTGCTGGAGGACGAGACGCTCACTGTGTTTGCTGCTAATGAGACAACCATCCCCTACATTGGCTGGATTGAAGTCAGCTTTAGACTAGACAGTGACACGTCCCTGAGTGAGTTGCAAGTGCCAATATTAGTTTGCAGTGATCCAGCAGTTGCCAGTGACCCTATAATCGGCTATAATGTTATTGAGGCCATTGTGAATAAGAATGAAGGCAAAACCAAAGGTGGAAGAAATCAGCTTGCACACAAAGTAAGTAAAGCTTTTGAGATCACTGTCAAAACTGCTCACAGTGTTGTCAAGCTGGTACAGAACAGTACTGAAGATTCAGAGGCTGGTGTGGTGCGTACAGTAAAAATGGTGACATTGCCAGCTAACCAAGTCATTGTGGTTTACATGAGGGCACATGTTAGTCAGCAAGTCAAGGGCCAGGATATGCTGTTCTCCCCTGACACACTCGACCTGCCACCAGAGGGCATCGTCTGCAATGATGTACTAGTAAAAATCCCAAACAGAAGAGTACCATACGTGCCCATTCCTGTCACTAACACCACAGACCACACCATCTACTTGCAGAGACGTAAAGTGATTGGTCATCTTGAACCAGTGAAGACAGTTTATTCAGCAGACATTCAGACAAAAGTGAACGAACTGACAAACGAAGTGAAGAGCAGTACAGAGTTACAAGCAAACAAGTCAAGTCACACAGAGCTGTCAGAGAATAGACATTCAGAGAGACCAAAGTCATGGGACCCACCTGTGGACCTCCAACACTTAACACAGAGTCAACAAGCAGCAGCGAGAAAGATGCTGAGAGAGGAATGTGAGGCATTTGCATTTGACAGCGATGATGTGGGCTGTATACCATCTCTCAAGATGCACATAACCCTGCATGACACCAGTCCAGTGCAAAAGACCTACATGTCTGTTCCAAAGCCCCTTCACAAAGAAGTCAAAGAGTAGAACTTTGCAAAAAAAGGGAGGATTGTTGAGTGCTGCTTATGGCTCCAAAACAGGTGTGAACAATGGGTAAAAAGCAGGTGCTCTACAAGGACCAGGCCCGCGGATGAATAGAAATACAGAAAAAACTTGCTGAAGCAGTAACTGTGACTTGAACTGAAGCAAGAAAAGTCCGAGGCACTCTGTACTTACTCAATAAAAGTCCTTTATTAGCTACATGGACACCACCAACATGTTTCGACACCAAGTCTTCGTCAGGGCAACATTTGTAAATGAACTGAACAGCAGGAAGTCTACTTTTTAAAAACCACTTAACAGGAAGTCACATGATCGTGTGTGGTCATGTGACTCCGCCCAAGTATTCATTCATAAAAGACAAATAAAATATATACACTTTGGAATATTTTCACAGAGCAATAGGCAAGCATATCGTCCATAATGCATAAATAAAGCTCATTTTGTAACACTATATTTCAATAATAAACCATGATGCATCATGTTAACATATAGAAGAAAATAAATAATGAAAAAATTACTGACTGCAAGGCACTGTGTGTAGAATAGGAAACAGTGGCATGAAACAGTGAGTAAACCCTCATCATCAAAGGCAATCATTCAGAACACATTAATATATTTACAGAAACGGAGAAAAGTCTATTTCTTCATTTAGTCCAGGGAACACAGTTGCTTTCAAAGAGTGGATCCAGAAGGTTTCCCTCTGCAATAATCTTTTCAACCTGTCACCCCCTCGGGGAGTGTTCTCAATAACTTCAATTGCCATGATTGTGAGTTCATTAATGTTTGTGTGGGTCATGTTCTTGAAATGTTTTGCAATCGGATAATCCATGTTTCCTTTACGGATAGCATATTTGTGTTCTGCAAAACGCTCTTTCAGTTTTCTTTTTGTGCGACCAATGTAAAAACACCCACAAACACAGTCCAGTCGGTATACCACATGTGTTGTATTACAGTTTGCAAAAGAACGACATTTAAAAGTGTAGGTGCATGTAGAGTCCATAAAATGTGTAGAACGATTGATCTGTGTGCAATGGACACAAGCCCCACATCTGAAGGTGCCAATGGGTTTTTTGAAAAAAGTCTCAAGTTTTGATGCTGGCAAATAGTTTTTGACGATTTTGTCCTTAAGGGTGGGGGCTCTTTTAAAGGCAAACCTGGGGGGCTCAGAGAACAAGGGGCCCAGTGAAGGGTCACAAGCCAGTATGGACCAGTTTTTTGTAATGGCGTTTTTGATTTTGTGTGCCATGTTACTGTACTGTAAAGTACAGAAAATTCTATTTTTTGTTTGTGATGGAGCTCGCTGTCTCCTTATGAGAAGATTTCTTCTGTCCAAAGTTTTTACTCGTGTTAGAGCCCCACTCAGTGTCTTTGCTTTGTAGCCCCTTTGAACGAACCGCTGTTGCATTTCCGTAGCTTGGGTATTGAAGTCCGTTTGAGAGTTGCAGATGCGCTTGAGACGTTGAAATTGCCCAAAAGGAATGTTTTCAATGAGACTCTTAGGATGGAAGGATTCAGCATGTAAAACAGTATTTCGATCTGTACTTTTTCTGAACAGAGATGTGTGTATTGAGCCTTGTTCATCCAGTGATATTAGAAGGTCCAAGAAGTTTATTTCTTTGTTGCTGAATTCCAGACTGAGTTTGATGTTAGGATTAGTGCTGTTTAAATATTGATGAAATTCTTGAAGTTGTTCTGTTGTGCCAGTAAAAATGAAGAAAAGGTCATCAATGTAACGACCATAGTATTTGATGAGCTGTTTGAAGGGGTTTTCAGTGCTGTGCACATACCTCTCTTCCCATAGCCCCAAAAATAATCCCGCGTAGTTGGGGGCGTATGAAGCCCCCATGGCAGTCCCCTTGGTTTGTTGGTAGAGACGATCCTGGAATAGGAATATATTGTTATTGAGGGACCATTGGGTGAGAGAAACAACAAATTGTGTCGGAGGAGTCTCGGTGTTTGATCTTTTTTGTAAAAAATGTTCAAGGGCCTCTAGGCCTTCCTGGTGGTCAATATTTGAGTAAAGTGACTCAACATCCATGGTTGCTAAAATAGCATTTGGGGCTTGTTGCATTTCTTGAAGGTCCTTGAGTATATGTGTAGTATCTTGCAAATATGCTTTCAGTGACATTGTTAGGGGTTTGATAACAAAGTCTATATATTGAGAAGCTGGTTCTGTAATAGTGTCAATTCCGTTAATTATTGGTCTACCTGGGGGTGAATGAAGGTTTTTGTGTATTTTGGGAAGAAGATAAAAAGTTGCCAGTTTAGGGTTAGAGGGAGAGAGAAATTCAAATTCATTCTTGTTAATCCACTTATTTTCCAGTGCAGGGTTCAAAATTGCAAAAAGGTCTCTTTTTATGTTCTCAGTGGGGTTCGATTTGAGTGGCACATAATACTGTCTATTGTTTAATTGTTTTTGGGCTTCCATGATGTAATCATTCTTACCCCATATTACTGTAGCTCCCCCTTTATCCGCTCTTCTCACCACGATGTCTTCTTCTTTTTTAAGCCACACCATAGCTCGTCTTTCACCTGAGCACAGATTTGACGTAGTTGCTGTGTTATTATAAGGGGGAGCTACAGTAATATGGGGTAAGAATGATTACATCATGGAAGCCCAAAAACAATTAAACAATAGACAGTATTATGTGCCACTCAAATCGAACCCCACTGAGAACATAAAAAGAGACCTTTTTGCAATTTTGAACCCTGCACTGGAAAATAAGTGGATTAACAAGAATGAATTTGAATTTCTCTCTCCCTCTAACCCTAAACTGGCAACTTTTTATCTTCTTCCCAAAATACACAAAAACCTTCATTCACCCCCAGGTAGACCAATAATTAACGGAATTGACACTATTACAGAACCAGCTTCTCAATATATAGACTTTGTTATCAAACCCCTAACAATGTCACTGAAAGCATATTTGCAAGATACTACACATATACTCAAGGACCTTCAAGAAATGCAACAAGCCCCAAATGCTATTTTAGCAACCATGGATGTTGAGTCACTTTACTCAAATATTGACCACCAGGAAGGCCTAGAGGCCCTTGAACATTTTTTACAAAAAAGATCAAACACCGAGACTCCTCCGACACAATTTGTTGTTTCTCTCACCCAATGGTCCCTCAATAACAATATATTCCTATTCCAGGATCGTCTCTACCAACAAACCAAGGGGACTGCCATGGGGGCTTCATACGCCCCCAACTACGCGGGATTATTTTTGGGGCTATGGGAAGAGAGGTATGTGCACAGCACTGAAAACCCCTTCAAACAGCTCATCAAATACTATGGTCGTTACATTGATGACCTTTTCTTCATTTTTACTGGCACAACAGAACAACTTCAAGAATTTCATCAATATTTAAACAGCACTAATCCTAACATCAAACTCAGTCTGGAATTCAGCAACAAAGAAATAAACTTCTTGGACCTTCTAATATCACTGGATGAACAAGGCTCAATACACACATCTCTGTTCAGAAAAAGTACAGATCGAAATACTGTTTTACATGGAGTCTCGGTGTTTGACAGGTTGAAAAGATTATTGCAGAGGGAAACCTTCTGGATCCACTCTTTGAAAGCAACTGTGTTCCCTGGACTAAATGAAGAAATAGACTTTTCTCCGTTTCTGTAAATATATTAATGTGTTCTGAATGATTGCCTTTGATGATGAGGGTTTACTCACTGTTTCATGCCACTGTTTCCTATTCTACACACAGTGCCTTGCAGTCAGTAATTTTTTCATTATTTATTTTCTTCTATATGTTAACATGATGCATCATGGTTTATTATTGAAATATAGTGTTACAAAATGAGCTTTATTTATGCATTATGGACGATATGCTTGCCTATTGCTCTGTGAAAATATTCCAAAGTGTATATATTTTATTTGTCTTTTATGAATGAATACTTGGGCGGAGTCACATGACCACACACGATCATGTGACTTCCTGTTAAGTGGTTTTTAAAAAGTAGACTTCCTGCTGTTCAGTTCATTTACAAATGTTGCCCTGACGAAGACTTGGTGTCGAAACATGTTGGTGGTGTCCATGTAGCTAATAAAGGACTTTTATTGAGTAAGTACAGAGTGCCTCGGACTTTTCTTGCTTCAGTTCAAGTCACAGTTACTGCTTCAGCAAGTTTTTTCTGTATTTCAAGTCAAAGAGTACTTGCAAGACCTGCTCAACAAAGGTTGGATCACACCCTCACGGTCCCCCTACTCATCTCCTGTGGTATGTGTTCGCAAGAAAGATGGAGACCTCCGTCTCTGTTGTGACTTCAGAGAGCTCAATCGCAAATCAGTTCCAGACCGCCACCCAATACCTAGGATTCAAGACATGTTGGACGCACTAGGTGGGAGCTCCTGGTTTTCGGTTTTAGATCAGGGAAAAGCGTACCACCAGGGTTTCCTCGATGAAGAAAGCCGCCCACTGACAGCTTTCATCACACCCTGGGGGCTATATGAATGGGTGCGCATTCCTTTTGGCCTAAGCTCCGCACCTGCAGAGTTCCAGAGAAGTATGGAGCATTGTTTGGCTGGCCTCAGAGACACTATTTGCCTCCCATACCTGGACGACAACCTCGTGCACAGCAGCAGCTTTGAAGACCATATTGAGCACATCCGTCTGGTTCTCAAGCGCTACAAAGAGCATGGTGTAAAGTTGACCCCGAAGAAATGTGAACTGTTCAGGCGCAGTGTGAAGTTTCTGGGAAAGCTGGTAACAGGAGAAGGCTACACCATGGACCCAGCAGAGATGGCATCAGTGAGAGCTCTAAGGCAAAAGACACCTGCAACTGTTGGAGAGGTACGTCAAATGCTTGGCTTTCTCTCCTACTACAGGCCCTTCATACCCAACTTCTCTCGTTTGGCCCACCCGTTATACAGCCTGCTCAGTCCTGCAGCTCCTGAAAATAACGTTCCAGCTCCAGCTACAAAGTTCAAAAAGGGGGTCAAACAAAACAAAGGCCATTTACCATCACACACGCCCACACAATGGACCATCTCACACCAAGAAGTATTGAACCAGCTCGTTGATGCACTCACAAAGCCTCCTGTCCTGGGGTACCCAGATTTCACCCAACCTTTCGTGCTACACTGTGATGCCTCGCAAGTTGGTTTGGGTGCTATTTTGTATCAGAGACAGCAAGGAAAGATGAGAGTGATAGCGTTCGGCTCCCGCACCTTAAGTCCAGCAGAGAAGAAGTACCACCTGCACTCTGGCAAGCTAGAGTTCCTGGCAATGAAATGGGCCATCTGTGAACGTTTCCGAGATTATCTTTACCACGCCTTGTCATTCGTTGTGTACACAGATAACAACCCGTTAACGTATGTGCTCACAACAGCAAAGCTCAATGCCACGGGTCACAGATGGGTCGCGGAGTTGGCCGATTATAACTTCACCATCCGCTATCGTCCAGGTAAGACCAACACTGATGCTGATGGGCTGTCGCGGATGCCATTGGACATTGAGAACTTCATGAGTAGCTGCACAGCCGAGGTTAGTCAAGAAGCAATAAGCGCATCTATGGAGTCCGTCAAAGTTGAACAGAGTGACCCTTGCAAAGGCGTGGGAGTGATCAAAGTCAGTGCTCTAAAGCTGATCAAAGACTCTGACACTAACCAACCTTTCACTCCAGATCAGATTCGTAAGGCACAAGAAGCAGATGAGATCCTGGCTAGAGTAATCTGGTACAAATCACAGAACAAAAGGCCGAGTAGAGCTGAAGTAAAGTCTGAGCATCCCGCTGTCTCTGCACTGCTAAAGCAATGGTTAAAGCTCCACATTGATGCAGATGGTGTCCTGCGTCGCCGCACGGCGCATAGAGAGCAGCTGTTGATCCCGAAAGTCCACCGTTCCCTGGTTTTCAAAGAGCTGCACCAGGAGATGGGCCACTTAGGGGTGGAAAGAACACTCGACTTGATAAGAGAGAGGTTCTATTGGCCTCAAATGAGTAAAGAAGTTGAACACTTTGTGACTGAAGAATGCAAGTGCCTCAAGAAGAAAAAGCCAAGTAAGCAAACCCGAGCACCCCTGACAACTATCCACACTACGTACCCGTTCCAGCTCGTGTCCATAGACTTTCTTCACCTGGAAAAGTGCAAAAATGGCTATGAGTACATTTTAGTAGTTATGGATCACTTTACGAGGTTTGCTCAAGCATATGCTACAAGGAACAAAGCAGCCAAAACAGTTGCAGACAAGCTGTTCAACGACTTCGCACTCAAGTTCGGATTCCCAGCAAGAATACACGATGACATGGGGAAAGAGTTCGAAAACAAGTTGATGGCAAGGCTCAAGGAACTGTCAGGCATTCAGGGCTCACACACGACTCCGTACCATCCACAGGGTAACGGACAGGTAGAAAGATTTAACCGCACCCTGTTGTCCATGCTGCGCACCCTGGAAGACAAAGAGAAAGAAGATTGGAAAGAGTCACTAGCAAAAGTTGTTCATGCATACAACTGCACGAAAAGTGAAGCAACAGGCTACGCTCCATATTTTCTTGTCTTTGGTCGTGCCCCCCGCTTGCCCATTGACCTGCTGTTCAATATAAAGAAAGAAGAGTCCCATGTAGATTATGACGACTATGTAAACAGCTGGAAAAATAGAATGCAAGAGGCTTACACAATCGCAGCCAAAACAGCGGAGAAAGAAGCGGCTCGAGGGAAAGCTCACTACGACAAAAGAGTTAAAGGCAGAGACCTCCAGCCCGGTGATAGAGTCCTTCTCCGGAATCTCACACCCAGAGGTGGCCCTGCAAAGATCCAGTCCTATTGGGAAGACCAAGTCTACAAAGTGAAAGAAAGAAAAGCGGAAGATAGTCCAGTATATCAGATAACTCCTGAAAATGGCAAAGGAAAAGACAAAGTTGTGCACAGGAATCTACTGCTACCCTGTGACTTCCTGCCCTGCGAGGAGCCTCCGTCTACTACTCCAGCAACCGCCAAGAGAACGACCAGACCTCAACACAGACAGCAGCAACAACTGCCAGAGAACGGTGACACATCCGACGATGACTACAGCGGCACCTACCTGTGGTACCTTCGGCCCGGTCCAGGAAGGCGACAGCGGCAGACTCCACTCAACCCCATGGCGGAGCCCTTCCAGCCTCATCAGGACCCAGTGCAACAAGAAGAGGATTTGCCACTACAGAGCGAAGAGGATTTGCCACTACAGAGCGAAGAGGATTTGCCACTACAGAGCGAAGAGGATTTGCCACTACAAACTGAAAATGTTCCGGATCCTGAATGCGACCATAACAGGTCACGGTTTAGGGAGTCTAACCCAGACATTCCAGTCATCAATGGTGGTAAGACTGAAACAATGGCACAGCGACCTCAGAGACAGAGACAACGACCCATGCTACTGAGTTATGACACTTTAGGTCAGCCATCTTTTGTACAGAGGGATTTTAAGGTAAAGACTCAGGTTATTGACAGTAAAACCTTCTCGAGACCATGGACTGTCCAAGTGTGCTAAGGCTACGGAATAAGTGATCGAAATGTCAGGAGACATTTAATTTTGTGGGGGAGAGTGTGGCACTATGTGTTTAAGTTATGCATTAAAATAGTTGCCCCCCATTTAATTTTATCTAAGGTTGAAAACTACAAGATTACTGTTTTGCTGTATATTGTCCACTATTATAAGGGTTACAGTGTGTTTTGAGGTAAGATGCAATACTCTTTTACGCCAGCAGAGGGCGCTTGGTGTTTTGGGGATCAGTAGCTGACGCCGTAGAAGAAGTCTAGTCAGTACGGTGATCTGAGTAATGGAACTGCACCAAGCTCCTGTAGTCATGTTAATTTTGCATCTTTTTGCAGGTAAGCTGGTTTGTAGCAACACACAAGTTATATCAAACAGTGGTAGTGTTCCTTAAGTACATCAGAGAGTAACGTGTGATAAGCTAATGCGTGTTTTAAAAGGTTTATGAGTTAAAAACGAGTCAGCCAACATGTTGTGTTTCTGAAATGGCGGACATGGGTCATGGACGATTGTAGTAATAAACCAAAAGACAGAGGAGTATGTATCGTCACACGTGGTACATTAGCTAAAGCTGTAAGTGATTTAGATGTGGAAATGAGTTACAGGTACAATGGTTATTAATAAGTTACAGTAATGGTAAAAACAAGATCCATACAGTTCATAAAAGTAATTCATAGGTGATTAAGCTGCAGTTAAAACATGGTAAAGGCAGTGGTTAAAAGACAATAAAAGGTTTTCTGAGTTCATAAAGATATCTTTGTAAAATGTAAAATTGTACAACTTGTGCCAGTCATATGTGATTCTGAAATATTGTGTTTACAGTACTAGTATTTGTTCAGTAGTACTTGTAAATGTAATGTGGAAGAAGTCTAGTCAGTACGGTGATCTGAGTAATGGAACTGCACCAAGCTCCTGTAGTCATGTTAATTTTGCATCTTTTTGCAGGTAAGCTGGTTTGTAGCAACACACAAGTTATATCAAACAGTGGTAGTGTTCCTTAAGTACATCAGAGAGTAACGTGTGATAAGCTAATGCGTGTTTTAAAAGGTTTATGAGTTAAAAACGAGTCAGCCAACATGTTGTGTTTCTGAAATGGCGGACATGGGTCATGGACGATTGTAGTAATAAACCAAAAGACAGAGGAGTATGTATCGTCACACGTGGTACATTAGCTAAAGCTGTAAGTGATTTAGATGTGGAAATGAGTTACAGGTACAATGGTTATTAATAAGTTACAGTAATGGTAAAAACAAGATCCATACAGTTCATAAAAGTAATTCATAGGTGATTAAGCTGCAGTTAAAACATGGTAAAGGCAGTGGTTAAAAGACAATAAAAGGTTTTCTGAGTTCATAAAGATATCTTTGTAAAATGTGAAATTGTACAACTTGTGCCAGTCATATGTGATTCTGAAATATTGTGTTTACAGTACTAGTATTTGTTCAGTAGTACTTGTAAATGTAATGTGGAAGAAGTCTAGTCAGTACGGTGATCTGAGTAATGGAACTGCACCAAGCTCCTGTAGTCATGTTAATTTTGCATCTTTTTGCAGTTCCTGCAAAATAAATGTGTTGCACCAAGGAAGAGTTGGCCCATCTTTCTCAGCCGTGTAACAGACACAGGTGGAACTGTTAGCCTAGCTCAGCACAAAGACTGGAAACAGGTTAGAACTGTTAGCCTAGTTTCGCAAAGACTGGAAATAGGTGGGAACTGTTAGCTTACCTTCACACAAAGGCTGTCAACAGGTGAGAACTGTTAGCCTAGGTTAGCAGAAAGACACAACAGGTTACAACTGTTAGCCGAGGTTAGCAGAAAGACAAAACAGGTTAGAATTGTTAGCCTAGCTTACCACACAGACGGGAAACAAGTGGAACTGTTAGCCTAGCTTAGCACAAAGACTGGAAAATGGTTAGAACTGTTAGCCTAGTTTCGCAACGACTGGAAACAGGTGGAACTGTTAGCCTAGCATAGCACAAAGAGTGGAAACAGGGTAGAACTTTTAGCCTAGTTTAGCAAAGACTGCAAACAGGTGGGACTGTTAGCCTAGCTTACTACACAGACAGGAAACAGGTGGAACTGTTAGCCTAGCTTAGCACAAAGACTGGAAAATGGTTAGAACTGTTAGCCTAGTTTCGCAAAGACTGGAAACAGGTGTAACAGTTAGCCTAGCCGAGCACAAAGACTGGAAACAGGTTAGAACTGTTAGCCTAGTTTAGCAAAGACTGGAAACAGGTGGAACTGCTAGCCCAGCTAGCACAAAGACTGGAAACAGGTGGGAACGGTTAGCTTAGCTTAGCACAAAGACTGGAAAACGGTTAGAACTGTTAGCCTAGTTTAGCAGAAAGACACAACAGGTTACAATTATTAGCCTAGGTTAGCAGGAAGATGAAACAGGTGAGAATTGTTAGCCTAGCTTACCATATGGACTGGAAACAGGTGGGACGGTTAGCCTAGCTTAGCACAAAGACTGGAAACAGGCTAGAACTGTTAGCCTAGTTTCGCAAAGACTGGAAACAGGTGGAACTGTTAGCTTAGCATAGCACAAAGAGTGGAAACGGGTGGGAACTGTTAGCCTAGTTTCGCAAAGACTGGAAATAGGTGGGAACTGTTAGCTTACCTTCACACAAAGGCTGGCAAAAGATTAGAACTGTTAGCCTAGTTTCGCAAAGACTGGAAACAGGTGGAACTGTTAGCCTGGCTTAGCACAAAGACTGGAAACAGGTTAGAAATGTTAGCCTAGTTTAGCAAAGACTGGAAACAGGTGGAACTGTTAGCCTAGCTTAGCACAAAGACTAGAAACAGGTTAGAACTGTTAGTCTAGTTTCGCAAAGACTGGAAACGGGTGGAACTGGTAGCCTACCTTAGCACAAAGACTGGAAACAGGTTAGACCTGTTAGCCTAGTTTAACAGAGTGGAAACAGGTGGAACTGTTAGCCTAGCTTAGCACAAAGACTGGAAACAGGTTAGAACTGTTGGCCTAGTTCAGCAAAGACTGGAAACAGGTGGAACTGTCAGCCTAGCTTAGCACAAAGACTGGAAACAGGTGGGAACGGTTAGCTTAGCTTAGCAAAAAGACTGGAAACAGTTAGAACTGTTAGCCTAGTTTAGCAAAGACTGGAAAAAGGTGGAACTGTTAGCCTAGCTTATCACACAGACGGGAAACAGGTGGGAACCGTTAGCTTAGCTTAGCACAAACACTGGAAACAGGTTAGAACTGTTAGCCTAGTTTTGCAAAGACTGGAAACAGGTGGAACTGTTAGGCTAGCTTACCGCACAGACGGGAAACAGGTGGAACTGTTAGCCTAGCTCAGCACAAAGACTGGAAACAGGTTAGAACTGTTAGCCTAGTTTCGCAAAGACTGGAAATAGGTGGGAACTGTTAGCTTACCTTCACACAAAGGCTGGCAAAAGATTAGAACTGTTAGCCTAGTTTCGCAAAGACTGGAAACAGGTGGAACTGTTAGCCTGGCTTAGCACAAAGACTGGAAACAGGTTAGAACTGTTAGCCTAGTTTAGCAAAGACTGGAAAAAGGTGGAACTGTTAGCCTAGCTTAGCACAAAGACTGCAAACAAGTGGGAATGGTTAGCTTAGCTTAGCACAAAGACTGGAAACAGGTTAGAACTGTTAGCCTAGTTTAGCAAAGACTGGAAACAGGTGGAACTGTTAGCCTAGCTTACCGCACAGACTGGAAAAAGGTGGAACTGTTAGCCTAGCTCAGCACAAAGACTGGAAACAGGTTAGAACTGTTAGCCTAGTTTTGCAAAGACTGGAAACAGGTGGGAACGGTTAGCTTAGCACAAAGACTGGAAACAGGTTAGAACTGTTAGCCTAGTTTTGCAAAGACTGGATATAGGTGGGAACTGTTAGCCCGGCTTAGCACAAAGACTGGAAACAGGTTAGAACTGTTAGCCTAGTTTAGCAAAGACTGGAAACAGGTGGAACTGTTAGCCCAGCTTAGCACAAAGACTGGAAAATGGTTAGAACTGTAAGCCTAGTTTCGCAAAGACTGGAAACAGGTCGAACAGTTAGCCTAGCTTAGCACAAAGACTGGAAACAGGTTACAACTGTTAGCCTAGTTTAGCAAAGACTGGAAACAGGTGGAACTGTTAGCCCAGCTTAGCACAAAGACTGGAAACAGGTGGGAACGGTTAGCTTAGCTTAGCACAAAGACTGGAAACAGGTTAGAACTGTTAGCCTAGTTTAGCAGAAAGAAACAGCAAGTTACAATTGTTAGCCTAGGTTAGCAGGAAGATGAAACAGGTTAGAATTGTTAACCTAGCTTACCATACAGACTGGAAACAGGTGGGACTGTTAGCCTAGCTTAGCACAAAGACTGGAAACAGGCTAGAACTGTTAGCCTAGTTTCGCAAAGACTGGAAACAGGTGAAACTGTTAGCTTAGCATAGCACAAAGTGTGGAAACAGGTTAGAACTGTTAGCCTAGTTTCGCAAAGACTGGAAATAGGTGGGAACTGTTAGCTTACCTTCACACAAAGGCTGGCAAAAGGTGAGAACTGTTAGCCTAGGTTAGCAGAAAGACACAACAGGTTAGAACTGTTAGCCTAGCTTAGCACAAAGACTGGAAACAGGTTAGAACTGTTAGCCTAGTTTAGCAAAGACTGGAAACAGGTGGAACTGTTAGCCTAGTTTAGCACAAAGACTGGAAACAGGTTAGAACTGTTAGCCAAGTTTAGCAAAGACTGGAAAAAGGTGGAACTGTTAGCCTAGCTTACCACACAGATGGGAAACAGGTGGGAACGTTTAGCTTAGCTTAGCACAAAGACTGGAAACAGGTTAGAACTGTTAGCCTAGTTTAGAAAAGACTGGAAACATTTGGAACTGTTAGCCTAGTTTAGCAAAGACTGGAAACAGTTAGAACTGTTAGCCTAGCTTACCGCACAGACTGGAAACAGGTGGGAACGGTTAGCTTAGCACAAAGACTGGAAACAGGTTAGAACTGTTAGCCTAGTTTCGCAAAGACTGGAAACAGGTGGGAACTGTTAGCTTACCTTCACTCAAGGGCTGGCAACAGATTAGAACTGTTAGCCTAGTTTAGCAAAGACTGGAAACAGGTGGAACTGTTAGCCCAGCTTAGCTCAAAGACTGGAAACAGGTGGGAACGGTTAGCTTAGCTTAGCACAAAGACTGGCAACAGATTACAGCTGTTAGCCTAGGTTAGCAGAAAGACAAAACAGGTTAGAATTGTTAGACTAGCTTACCACACAGACTGGAAACAAGTGGAACGGTTAGCCTAGCTTAGCACAAAGACTGGAAAATGGTTAGAATGGTTAGCCTAGTTTCGCAAAGACTGGACACAAGTGGAACTTTTAGCCTAGCATAGCACAAAGAGTGAAAACAGGTTAGAACTGTTAGCCGAGTTTAGCAACGACTGCAAACAGGTGGGACTGTTAGCCTAGCTTACCACACAGACGGGAAACAGGTGGAACTGTTAGCCTAGTTTAGCAACGACTGGAAACAGGTGGAACTGTTAGCCTAGCTTACCGTACAGACTGGAAACAGATGGAACTGTTAGCCTAGCTCAGCACAAAGACTGGAAACAGGTTAGAACTGTTAGCCTAGTTTCGCAAAGACTGGAAATAGGTGGGAACTGTTAGCTTACCTTCACACAAAGGCTGGCAAAAGATTAGAACTGTTAGCCTAGTTTCGCAAAGACTGGAAACAGGTGGAACTGTTAGCCTGGCTTAGCACAAAGACTGGAAACAGGTTAGAACTGTTAGCCTAGTTTAGCAAAGACTGGAAAAAGGTGGAACTGTTAGCCTAGCTTAGCACAAAGACTGCAAACAAGTGGGAATGGTTAGCTTAGCTTAGCACAAAGACTGGAAACAGGTTAGAACTGTTAGCCTAGTTTAGCAAAGACTGGAAACAGGTGGAACTGTTAGCCTAGCTTACCGCACAGACTGGAAAAAGGTGGAACTGTTAGCCTAGCTCAGCACAAAGACTGGAAACAGGTTAGAACTGTTAGCCTAGTTTTGCAAAGACTGGAAACAGGTGGGAACGGTTAGCTTAGCACAAAGACTGGAAACAGGTTAGAACTGTTAGCCTAGTTTTGCAAAGACTGGATATAGGTGGGAACTGTTAGCCCGGCTTAGCACAAAGACTGGAAACAGGTTAGAACTGTTAGCCTAGTTTAGCAAAGACTGGAAACAGGTGGAACTGTTAGCCCAGCTTAGCACAAAGACTGGAAAATGGTTAGAACTGTAAGCCTAGTTTCGCAAAGACTGGAAATAGGTGGGAACTGTTAGCCTGGCTTAGCACAAAGACTGGAAACAGGTTAGAACTGTTAGCCTAGTTTAGCAAAGACTGGAAACAGGTGGAACTGTTAGCCTAGCTTACCGCACAGACTGGAAACAGGTGGAACTGTTAGCCTAGCTCAGCAAAAAGACTGGAAACAGGTTAGAACTGTTAGCCTAGTTTCGCAAAGACTGGAAATAGGTGGGAACTGTTAGCTTACCTTCACACAAAGGCTGGCAACAGATTAGAACTGTGAGCCTAATTTCAGAAAGACTGGAAACAGGTGGGAACTGTTAGCCTAGCTTAGCACAAAGACTGGAAACAGGTGGGAACGGTTAGCTTAGCTTAGCACAAAGACTGGAAACAGGTTAGAACTGTTAGCCTAGTTTAGCAAAGACTGGAAACAGGTGGAACTGTTAGCCTAGCTTACCGCACAGACTGGAAACAGGTGGAACTGTTAGCCTAGCTCAGCACAAAGACTGGAAACAGGTTAGAACTGTTAGCCTAGTTTCGCAAAGACTGGAAATAGGTGGGAACTGTTAGCTTACCTTCACACAAAGGCTGGCAACAGGTGAGAACTGTTAGCCTAGGTTAGCAGAAAGACAAAACAGGTTTGAATTGTTAGCCTAGCTTACCACACAGACTGGAAACAAGTGGAACGGTTAGCCTAGCTTAGCACAAAGACTGGAAAATGGTTAGAACGGTTAGCCTAGTTTCGCAAAGACTGGACACAAGTGGAACTTTTAGCCTAGTGTAGCACAAAGAGTGGAAACAGGTTAGAACTGTTAGCCGAGTTTAGCAACGACTGCAAACAGTTGGGACTGTTAGCCTAGCTTACCACACAGACGGGAAACAGGTGGAACTGTTAGCCTAGCTTAGCACAAAGACTGGAAAATGGTTAGAACTGTTAGCCTAGTTTCGCAAAGACTGGAAACAGGTGGAACTGTTAGCCTAGCATAGCACAAAGAGTGGAAACAGGGTAGAACATTTAGCCTAGTTTAGCAAAGACTGAAAACAGGTGGGACTGTGGGCCTAGCTTACTACACAGACAGGAAACAGGTGGAACTGTTAGCCTAGCTCAGCACAAAGACTGGAAAATGGTTAGAACTGTTAGCCTAGTTTCGCAAAGACTGGAAACAGGTGTAACAGTTAGCCTGGCTTAGCACAAAGACTGTAAACAGGTTAGAAATGTTAGCCTAGTTTAGCAAAGACTGGAAACAGGTGGAACTGTTAGCCGAGCTTAGCACAAAGACTAGAAACAGGTTAGAACTGTTAGTCTAGTTTCGCAAAGACTGGAAACAGGTGGACCTGGTAGCCTAGCTTAGCACAAAGACTGGAAAATGGTTAGAACGGTTAGCCTAGTTTCTCAAAGACTGGACACAAGTGGAACTTTTAGCCTAGCATAGCACAAAGAGTGGAAACAGGTTAGAACTGTTAGCCGAGTTTAGCAACGACTGCAAACAGTTGGGACTGTTAGCCTAGCTTACCACACAGACGGGAAACAGGTGGAACTGTTAGCCTAGCTTAGCACAAAGACTGGAAAATGGTTAGAACTGTTAGCCTAGTTTCGCAAAGACTGGAAACAGGTGGAACTGTTAGCCTAGCATAGCACAAAGAGTGGAAACAGGGTAGAACATTTAGCCTAGTTTTGCAAAGACTGAAAACAGGTGGGACTGTTAGCCTAGCTTACTACACAGACAGGAAACAGGTGGAACTGTTAGCCTAGCTTAGCACAAAGACTGGAAAATGGTTAGAACTGTTAGCCTAGTTTCGCAAAGACTGGAATTAGGTGTAACAGTTAGCCTGGCTTAGCACAAAGACTGGAAACAGGTTAGAAATGTTAGCCTAGTTTAGCAAAGACTGGAAACAGGTGGAACTGTTAGCCGAGCTTAGCACAAAGACTAGAAACAGGTTAGAACTGTTAGTCTAGTTTCGCAAAGACTGGAAACAGGTGGACCTGGTAGCCTAGCTTAGCACAAAGACTGGAAACAGGTTAGACCTGTTAGCCTAGTTTAACAGAGTGGAAACAGGTGGAACTGTTACCCGAGCTTACCGCACAGACTGGAAACAGGTGGAACTGTTAGCTTACCTTCACACAAAGGCTGGCAACAGGTGAGAACTGTTAGCCTAGGTTAGCAGTAAGACACAACAGGTTACAACTGTTAGCCTAGGTTAGCAGAAAGACAAAACAGGTTAGAATTGTTAGCCTAGCTTACCACACAGACTGGAAACAAATGGAACTGTTAGCTTAGCTTAGCACAAAGACTGAAAATGGTTAGAACTGTTAGCCTAGTTTAGCAAAGACTGCAAACAGGTGGAACTGTTAGCCTAGCTTAGCACAAAGACTGGAAACAGGTTAGAACTGTTAGCCTAGTTTAGCAAATACTGGAAACAGGTGGAACTGTTAGCCCAGCTTAGCACAAAGACTGGAAACAGGTGGGAACGGTTAGCTTAGCTTAGCACAAAGACTGGAAACAGGTTAGAACTGTTAGCCGAGTTTGGCAGAAAGACACAGCAAGTTACAATTGTTAGCCTAGGTTAGCAGGAAGATGAAACAGGTTAGAATTGTTAGCCTAGCTTACCATACAGACTGGAAACAGGTGGGACTGTTAGCCTAGCTTAGCACAAAGACTGGAAAAAGGCTAGAACTGTTAGCCTAGTTTCGCAAAGACTGGAAACAGGTGGAACTGTTAGCTTAGCATAGCACAAAGAGTGGAAACAGGTTAGAACTGTTAGCCTAGTTTCGCAAAGACTGGAAATAGGTGGGAACTGTTAGCTTAGCTTAGCACAAAGACTGGAAACAGGTTAGACCTGTTAGCCTAGTTTAACAGAGTGGAAACAGGTGGAACTGTAAGCCTAGCTTAGCACAAAGACTGGAAACAGGTTAGAACTGTTAGCCAAGTTTAACAAAGACTGGAAAAACGTGGGAACTGTTAGCTTACCTTCACACAAAGGCTGGCAAAAGATTAGAACTGTTAGCCTAGTGTCGCAAAGACTGGATATAGGTGGGAACTGTTAGCCCGGCTTAGCACAAAGACTGGAAACAGGTTAGAACTGTTAGCCTAGTTTAGCAAAGACTGGAAACAGGTGGAACTGTTAGCCCAGCTTAGCACAAAGACTGGAAAATGGTTAGAACTGTAAGCCTAGTTTCGCAAAGACTGGAAACAGGTCGAACAGTTAGCCTAGCTCAGCACAAAGACTGGAAACAGGTTACAACTGTTAGCCTAGTTTAGCAAAGACTGGAAACAGGTGGAACTGTTAGCCCAGCTTAGCACAAAGACTGGAAACAGGTGGGAACGGTTAGCTTAGCTTAGCACAAAGACTGGAAACAGGTTAGAACTGTTAGCCTAGTTTAGCAGAAAGACACAGCAAGTTACAATTGTTAGCCTAGGTTAGCAGGAAGATGAAACAGGTTAGAATTGTTAACCTAGCTCACCATACAGACTGGAAACAGGTGGGACTGTTAGCCTAGCTTAGCACAAAGACTGGAAACAGGCTAGAACTGTTAGCCTAGTTTCGCAAAGACTGGAAACAGGTGAAACTGTTAGCTTAGCATAGCACAAAGTGTGGAAACAGGTTAGAACTGTTAGCCTAGTTTCGCAAAGACTGGAAATAGGTGGGAACTGTTAGCTTACCTTCACACAAAGGCTGGCAAAAGGTGAGAACTGTTAGCCTAGGTTAGCAGAAAGACACAACAGGTTAGAACTGTTAGCCTAGCTTAGCACAAAGACTGGAAACAGGTTAGAACTGTTAGCCTAGTTTAGCAAAGACTGGAAACAGGTGGAACTGTTAGCCTAGTTTAGCACAAGACTGGAAACAGGTTAGAACTGTTAGCCAAGTTTGGCAAAGACTGGAAAAAGGTGGAACTGTTAGCCTAGCTTACCACACAGATGGGAAACAGGTGGGAACATTTAGCTTAGCTTAGCACAAAGACTGGAAACAGGTTAGAACTGTTAGCCTAGTTTAGAAAAGACTGGAAACAGGTGGAACTGTTAGCCTAGTTTAGCAAAGACTGGAAACAGTTAGAACTGTTAGCCTAGCTTACCGCACAGACTGGACACAAGTGGAACTTTTAGCCTAGCATAGCACAAAGAGTGAAAACAGGTTAGAACTGTTAGCCGAGTTTAGCAACGACTGCAAACAGGTGGGACTGTTAGCCTAGCTTACCACACAGACGGGAAACAGGTGGAACTGTTAGCCTAGTTTAGCAACGACTGGAACAGGTGGAACTGTTAGCCTAGCTTACCGTACAGACTGGAAACAGATGGAACTGTTAGCCTAGCTCAGCACAAAGACTGGAAACAGGTTAGAACTGTTAGCCTAGTTTCGCAAAGACTGGAAATAGGTGGGAACTGTTAGCTTACCTTCACACAAAGGCTGGCAAAAGATTAGAACTGTCAGCCTAGTTTCGCAAAGACTGGAAACAGGTGGAACTGTTAGCCTGGCTTAGCACAAAGACTGGAAACAGGTTAGAACTGTTAGCCTAGTTTAGCAAAGACTGGAAAAAGGTGGAACTGTTAGCCTAGCTTAGCACAAAGACTGCAAACAAGTGGGAATGGTTAGCTTAGCTTAGCACAAAGACTGGAAACAGGTTAGAACTGTTAGCCTAGTTTAGCAAAGACTGGAAACAGGTGGAACTGTTAGCCTAGCTTAGCACAAAGACTGGAAACAGGTTAGAACTGTTAGCCTAGTTTAGCAAATACTGGAGACAGGTGGAACTGTTAGCCCAGCTTAGCACAAAGACTGGAAACAGGTGGGAACGGTTAGCTTAGCTTAGCACAAAGACTGGAAACAGGTTAGAACTGTTAGCCGAGTTTGGCAGAAAGACACAGCAAGTTACAATTGTTAGCCTAGGTTAGCAGGAAGATGAAACAGGTTAGAATTGTTAGCCTAGCTTACCATACAGACTGGAAACAGGTGGGACTGTTAGCCTAGCTTAGCACAAAGACTGGAAAAAGGCTAGAAACTGTTAGCCTAGTTTCGCAAAGACTGGAAACAGGTGGAACTGTTAGCTTAGCATAGCACAAAGAGTGGAAACAGGTTAGAACTGTTAGCCTAGTTTCGCAAAGACTGGAAATAGGTGGGAACTGTTAGCTTAGCTTAGCACAAAGACTGGAAACAGGTTAGACCTGTTAGCCTAGTTTAACAGAGTGGAAACAGGTGGAACTGTAAGCCTAGCTTAGCACAAAGACTGGAAACAGGTTAGAACTGTTAGCCAAGTTTAACAAAGACTGGAAAAACGTGGGAACTGTTAGCTTACCTTCACACAAAGGCTGGCAAAGATTAGAACTGTTAGCCTAGTGTCGCAAAGACTGGATATAGGTGGGAACTGTTAGCCCGGCTTAGCACAAAGACTGGAAACAGGTTAGAACTGTTAGCCTGTTTAGCAAAGACTGGAAACAGGTGGAACTGTTAGCCCAGCTTAGCACAAAGACTGGAAAATGGTTAGAACTGTAAGCCTAGTTTCGCAAAGACTGGAACAGGTCGAACAGTTAGCCTAGCTCAGCACAAAGACTGGAAACAGGTTACAACTGTTAGCCTAGTTTAGCAAAGACTGGAAACAGGTGGAACTGTTAGCCCAGCTTAGCACAAAGACTGGAAACAGGTGGGAACGGTTAGCTTAGCTTAGCACAAAGACTGGAAACAGGTTAGAACTGTTAACCTAGTTTAGCAGAAAGACACAGCAAGTTACAATTGTTAGCCTAGGTTAGCAGGAAGATGAAACAGGTTAGAATTGTTAACCTAGCTCACCATACAGACTGGAAACAGGTGGGACTGTTAGCCTAGCTTAGCACAAAGACTGGAAACAGGCTAGAACTGTTAGCCTAGTTTCGCAAAGACTGGAAACAGGTGAAACTGTTAGCTTAGCATAGCACAAAGTGTGGAAACAGGTTAGAACTGTTAGCCTAGTTTCGCAAAGACTGGAAATAGGTGGGAACTGTTAGCTTACCTTCACACAAAGGCTGGCAAAAGGTGAGAACTGTTTAGCCTAGGTTAGCAGAAAGACACAACAGGTTAGAACTGTTAGCCTAGCTTAGCACAAAGACTGGAAACAGGTTAGAACTGTTAGCCTAGTTTAGCAAAGACTGGAACAGGTGGAACTGTTAGCCTAGTTTAGCACAAAGACTGGAAACAGGTTAGAACTGTTAGCCAAGTTTGGCAAAGACTGGAAAAAGGTGGAACTGTTAGCCTAGCTTACCACACAGATGGGAAACAGGTGGGAACATTTAGCTTAGCTTAGCACAAAGACTGGAAACAGGTTAGAACTGTTAGCCTAGTTTAGAAAAGACTGGAAACAGGTGGAACTGTTAGCCTAGTTTAGCAAAGACTGGAAACAGTTAGAACTGTTAGCCTAGCTTACCGCACAGACTGGACACAAGTGGAACTTTTAGCCTAGCATAGCACAAAGAGTGAAAACAGGTTAGAACTGTTAGCCGAGTTTAGCAACGACTGCAAACAGGTGGGACTGTTAGCCTAGCTTACCACACAGACGGGAAACAGGTGGAACTGTTAGCCTAGTTTAGCAACGACTGGAAACAGGTGGAACTGTTAGCCTAGCTTACCGTACAGACTGGAAACAGATGGAACTGTTAGCCTAGCTCAGCACAAAGACTGGAAACAGGTTAGAACTGTTAGCCTAGTTTCGCAAAGACTGGAAATAGGTGGGAACTGTTAGCTTACCTTCACACAAAGGCTGGCAAAAGATTAGAACTGTCAGCCTAGTTTCGCAAAGACTGGATATAGGTGGGAACTGTTAGCCCGGCTTAGCACAAAGACTGGAAACAGGTTAGAAACTGTTAGCCTAGTTTAGCAAAGACTGGAAACAGGTGGAACTGCTTAGCCCAGCTTAGCACAAAGACTGGAAAATGGTTAGAACTGTAAGCCTAGTTTCGCAACGACTGGAAACAGGTCGAACAGTTAGCCTAGCTCAGCACAAAGACTGGAAACAGGTTACAACTGTTAGCCTAGTTTAGCAAAGACTGGAAACAGGTGGAACTGTTAGCCCAGCTAGCACAAAGACTGGAAACAGGTGGGAACGGTTAGCTTAGCTTAGCACAAAGACTGGAAACAGGTTAGAACTGTTAGCCTAGTTTAGCAGAAAGACACAGCAAGTTACAATTGTTAGCCTAGGTTAGCAGGAAGATGAAACAGGTTAGAATTGTTAACCTAGCTCACCATACAGACTGGAAACAGGTGGGACTGTTAGCCTAGCTTAGCACAAAGACTGGAAACAGGCTAGAACTGTTAGCCTAGTTTCGCAAAGACTGGAAACAGGTGAAACTGTTAGCTTAGCATAGCACAAAGTGTGGAAACAGGTTAGAACTGTTAGCCTAGTTTCGCAAAGACTGGAAATAGGTGGGAACTGTTAGCTTACCTTCACACAAAGGCTGGCAAAAGGTGAGAACTGTTAGCCTAGGTTAGCAGAAAGACACAACAGGTTAGAACTGTTAGCCTAGCTTAGCACAAAGACTGGAAACAGGTTAGAACTGTTAGCCTAGTTTAGCAAAGACTGGAAACAGGTGGAACTGTTAGCCTAGTTTAGCACAAAGACTGGAAACAGGTTAGAACTGTTAGCCAAGTTTGGCAAAGACTGGAAAAAGGTGGAACTGTTAGCCTAGCTTACCACACAGATGGGAAACAGGTGGGAACATTTAGCTTAGCTTAGCACAAAGACTGGAAACAGGTTAGAACTGTTAGCCTAGTTTAGAAAAGACTGGAAACAGGTGGAACTGTTAGCCTAGTTTAGCAAAGACTGGAAACAGTTAGAACTGTTAGCCTAGCTTACCGCACAGACTGGACACAAGTGGAACTTTTAGCCTAGCATAGCACAAAGAGTGAAAAACAGGTTAGAACTGTTAGCCGAGTTTAGCAACGACTGCAAACAGGTGGGACTGTTAGCCTAGCTTACCACACAGACGGGAAACAGGTGGAACTGTTAGCCTAGTTTAGCAACGACTGGAAACAGGTGGAACTGTTAGCCTAGCTTACCGTACAGACTGGAAACAGATGGAACTGTTAGCCTAGCTCAGCACAAAGACTGGAAACAGGTTAGAACTGTTAGCCTAGTTTCGCAAAGACTGGAAATAGGTGGGAACTGTTAGCTTACCTTCACACAAAGGCTGGCAAAAGATTAGAACTGTCAGCCTAGTTTCGCAAAGACTGGAAACAGGTGGAACTGTTAGCCTGGCTTAGCACAAAGACTGGAAACAGGTTAGAACTGTTAGCCTAGTTTAGCAAAGACTGGAAAAAGGTGGAACTGTTAGCCTAGCTTAGCACAAAGACTGCAAACAAGTGGGAATGGTTAGCTTAGCTTAGCACAAAGACTGGAAACAGGTTAGAACTGTTAGCCTAGTTTAGCAAAGACTGGAAACAGGTGGAACTGTTAGCCTAGCTTACCGCACAGACTGGAAAAAGGTGGAACTGTTAGCCTAGCTCAGCACAAAGACTGGAAACAGGTTAGAACTGTTAGCCTAGTTTTGCAAAGACTGGAAACAGGTGGGAACGGTTAGCTTAGCACAAAGACTGGAAACAGGTTAGAACTGTTAGCCTAGTTTTGCAAAGACTGGATATAGGTGGGAACTGTTAGCCCGGCTTAGCACAAAGACTGGAAACAGGTTAGAACTGTTAGCCTAGTTTAGCAAAGACTGGAAACAGGTGGAACTGTTAGCCCAGCTTAGCACAAAGACTGGAAAATGGTTAGAACTGTAAGCCTAGTTTCGCAAAGACTGGAAATAGGTGGGAACTGTTAGCCTGGCTTAGCACAAAGACTGGAAACAGGTTAGAACTGTTAGCCTAGTTTAGCAAAGACTGGAAACAGGTGGAACTGTTAGCCTAGCTTACCGCACAGACTGGAAACAGGTGGAACTGTTAGCCTAGCTCAGCAAAAATACTGGAAACAGGTTAGAACTGTTAGCCTAGTTTCGCAAAGACTGGAAATAGGTGGGAACTGTTAGCTTACCTTCACACAAAGGCTGGCAACAGATTAGAACTGTGAGCCTAATTTCAGAAAGACTGGAAACAGGTGGGAACTGTTAGCCTAGCTTAGCACAAAGACTGGAAACAGGTGGGAACTGTTAGCTTAGCTTAGCACAAAGACTGGAAACAGGTTAGAACTGTTAGCCTAGTTTAGCAAAGACTGGAAACAGGTGGAACTGTTAGCCTAGCTTACCGCACAGACTGGAAAAAGGTGGAACTGTTAGCCCTAGCTCAGCACAAAGACTGGAAACAGGTTAGAACTGTTAGCCTAGTTTCGCAAAGACTGGAAATAGGTGGGAACTGTTAGCTTACCTTCACACAAAGGCTGGCAAACAGGTGAGAACTGTTAGCCTAGGTTAGCAGAAAGACAAAACAGGTTTGAATTGTTAGCCTAGCTTACCACACAGACTGGAAACAAGTGGAACGGTTAGCCTAGCTTAGCACAAAGACTGGGAAAATGGTTAGAACGGTTAGCCTAGTTTCGCAAAGACTGGACACAAGTGGAACTTTTAGCCTAGTGTAGCAACAAAGAGTGGAAAACAGGTTAGAAACTGTTAGCCGAGTTTAGCAACGACTGCAAACAGTTGGGACTGTTAGCCTAGCTTACCACACAGACGGGAAACAGGTGGAACTGTTAGCCTAGCTTACCGTACAGACTGGAAACAGATGGGAACTGTTAGCCTAGCTCAGCACAAAGACTGGAAACAGGTTAGAACTGTTAGCCTAGTTTCGCAAAGACTGGAAATAGGTGGGGAAACTGTTAGCTTACCTTCACACAAAGGCTGGCAAAAGATTAGAACTGTCAGCCTAGTTTCGCAAAGACTGGAAAACAGGTGGAACTGTTAGCCTGGCTTAGCACAAAGAACTGGAAACAGGTTAGAACTGTTAGCCTAGTTTAGCAAAGACTGGAAAAAGGTGGAACTGTTAGCCTAGCTTAGCACAAAGACTGCAAACAAGTGGGAATGGTTAGCTTAGCTTAGCACAAAGACTGGAAACAGGTTTAGAAACTGTTAGCCTAGTTTAGCAAAGACTGGAAACAGGGTGAACTGTTTAGCCTAGCTTACCGCACAGACTGGAAAAAGGTGGAACTGTTAGCCTAGCTCAGCACAAAGACTGGAAACAGGTTAGAACTGTTAGCCTAGTTTTGCAAAGAACTGGAAACAGGTGGGAAACGGTTAGCTTAGCACAAAGACTGGAAACAGGTTAGAAACTGTTAGCCCTAGTTTTGCAAAGACTGGATATAGTGGGGAAACTGTTAGCCCGGCTTAGCACAAAAGACTGGAAACAGGTTTAGAACTGTTAGCCTAGTTTAGAAAAGACTGGAAACATTTGGAACTGTTAGCCTAGTTAGCAAAGACTGGAAACACTTAGAACTGTTAGCCTAGCTTACCGCACAGACTGGAAACAGGTGGGAACGGTTAGCTTAGCACAAAGACTGGAAACAGGTTAGAACTGTTAGCCTAGTTTCGCAAAAGACTGGAAACAGGTGGGAACTGTTAGCTTACCTTCACTCAAGGGCTGGCAACAGATTAGAATGTTAGCCTAGTTTAGCAAAGACTGGAACAGTGGAACTGTTAGCCCAGCTTTAGCTCAAAGACTGGGAAACAGGTGGGAACGGTTAGCTTAGCTTAGCACAAAGACTGGCAACAGATTACAGCTGTTAGCCTAGGTTAGCAGAAAGACAAAACAGAGTTAGAGAATGTTAGACTAGCTTACCACACAGACTGGAAACAAGTGGAACGGTTAGCCTAGCTTAGCACACAAGACTGGGAAAATGGTTAGAATGGTTAGCCTAGTTTCGCAAAGACTGGACACAAGTTGAACTTTTAGCTAGCATAGCACAAAGAGTGAAAACAGGTTAGAACTGTTAGCCGAGTTAAGCAACGACTGCAAACAGGTGGGACTGTTAGCCTAGCTTACCACCACAGACGGGGAAACAGGTGGAACTGTTCAGCCTAGTTTAGCAACGACTGGAAACAGGTGGAACTGTTTAGCCTAGCTTACCGTACAGACTGGAACAGATGGAACTGTTAGCCTAGCTCAGCACAAAGACTGGAAACAGGTTAGAACTGTTAGCCTAGTTTCGCAAAGACTGGAAATAGGTGGGAACTGTTAGCTTACCTTCACACAAAGGCTGGCAAAAGATTAGAACTGTTAGCCTAGTTTCGCAAAGACTGGAAACAGGTGGAAACTGTTAGCCTGGCTTAGCACAAAGACTGGAAACAGGTTAGAACTGTTAGCCTAGTTTAGCAAAGACTGGAAAAGGTGAACTGTTAGCCTAGCTTAGCACAAAGACTGCAAACAGTGGGAATGGTTAGCTTAGCTTAGCACAAAGACTGGAAACAGGTTAGAACTGTTAGCCTAGTTTAGCAAGACTGGAAACAGTGGAACTGTTAGCCTAGGCTTACCGCACAGACTGGAAAAAGGTGGAACTGTTAGCCTAGCTCAGCACAAAGACTGGAAACAGGTTAGAACTGTTAGCCTAGTTTTGCAAAGACTGGAAAACAGGTGGGACGGTTAGCTTAGCACAAAGACTGGAAACAGGTTAGAACTGTTAGCCTAGTTTTGCAAAGACTGGATATAGGTGGGAACTGTTAGCCCGGCTTAGCAAAGACTGGGAAACAGGTTTAGAACTGTTAGCCTAGTTTAGCAAAGACTGGAAACAGGTGGAACTGTTAGCCCAGCTTAGCACAAAGACTGGAAATGGTTAGAACTGTAAGCCTAGTTCGCAAAGACTGGAAATAGGTGGGAACTGTTAGCCTGGCTTAGCACAAAGACTGGAAACAGGTTAGAACTGTTAGCCTAGTTTAGCAAAGACTGGAAACAGGTGGAACTGTTAGCCTAGCTTACCGCACAGACTGGAACAGGTGGAACTGTTAGCCTAGCTCAGCAAAAAGACTGGAACAGGGTTAGAACTGTTAGCCTAGTTTCGCAAAGACTGGAAATAGGTGGGAACTGTTAGCTTACCTTCACACAAAGGCTGGCAACAGATTTAGAACTGTGAGCCTAATTTCAGAAAGACTGGAAACAGGTGGGAACTGTTAGCCTAGCCCTTAGCACAAAAGACTGGAAACAGGTGGGAACGGTTAGCTTAGCTTAGCACAAAGACTGGAAACAGGTTAGAACTGTTAGCCTAGTTTAGCAAAGACTGGAAACAGGTGGAACTGTTAGCCTAGCTTACCGCACAGACTGGAAACAGGTGGAACTGTTAGCCTCTAGCTCAGCACAAAGACTGGAAACAGGTAGAAACTGTTAGCCTAGTTTCAGCAAAGACTGGAAATAGGTGGGAACTGTTAGCTTACCTTCACACAAAGGCTGGCAACAGGTGAGAACTGTTAGCCTAGGTTAGCAGAAGAACAAAACAGGTTTGAATTGTTAGCCTAGGCTTACCACACAGACTGGAAACAAGTGGAACGGTTAGCCTAGCTTAGCACAAAAGACTGGAAAATGGTTAGAACGGTTAGCCTAGTTTCGCAAAGACTGGACACAAGTGGAACTTTTAGCCTAGTGTAGCACAAAGAGTGGAAACAGGTTAGAACTGTTAGCCGAGTTTAGCAACGACTGCAAACAGTTGGGACTGTTAGCCTAGCTTACCACACAGACGGGAAAACAGGTGGAACTGTTAGCCTAGCTTAGCACAAAGACTGGAAAAGGTTAGAACTGTTAGCCTAGTTTCGCAAAGACTGGAAACAGGTGGAACTGTTAGCCTAGCAGCACAAAGAGTGGAAACAGGGTAGAACTTTAGCCTAGTTTAGCAAAGACTGGAAAACAGGTGGGACTGTGCCTAGCTTACTACACAGACAGGAAACAGGTGGAACTGTTAGCCTAGCTCAGCACAAAGACTGGAAAATGGTTAGAACTGTTAGCCTAGTTTCGCAAAGACTGGAAACAGGTGTAACAGTTAGCCTGGCTTAGCACAAAGACTGTAAACAGGTTAGAAATGTTAGCCTAGTTTAGCAAAGACTGGAAACAGGTGGAACTGTTAGCCGAGCTTAGCACAAAGACTAGAAACAGGTTAGAACTGTTAGCTAGTTTCGCAAAGACTGGAAACAGGTGGACCTGGTAGCCTAGCTTAGCACAAAGACTGGAAAATGGTTAGAACGGTTAGCCTAGTTTCTCAAAGACTGGACACAAGTGGAACTTTTAGCCTAGCATAGCACAAAGAGTGGAAACAGGTTAGAACTGTTAGCCGAGTTTAGCAACGACTGCAAACAGTTGGACTGTTAGCCTAGCTTACACACAGACGGGAAACAGGTGGAACTGTTAGCCTAGCTTAGCACAAAGACTGGAAAATGGTTAGAACTGTTAGCCTAGTTTCGCAAAGACTGGAAACAGGTGGAACTGTTAGCCTAGCATAGCACAAAGAGTGGAAACAGGGTAGAACATTTAGCCTAGTTTTGCAAAGACTGAAAACAGGTGGGACTGTTAGCCTAGCTTACTACACAGACAGGAAACAGGTGGAACTGTTAGCCTAGCTTAGCACAAAGACTGGAAAATGGTTAGAACTGTTAGCCTAGTTTCGCAAAGACTGGAAACAGGTGTAACTGTTAGCCTGGCTTAGCACAAAGACTGGAAACAGGTTAGAAATGTTAGCCTAGTTTAGCAAAGACTGGAAACAGGTGGAACTGTTAGCCAGCTTAGCACAAAGACTGAAACAGGTTAGAACTGTTAGCTAGTTTCGCAAAGACTGGAAACAGGTGGACTGTTAGCCTAGCTTAGCACAAAGACTGGAAACAGGTTAGACTGTTAGCCTAGTTTAACAGAGTGGAAACAGGTGGAACTGTTACCCGAGCTTACGCACAGACTGGAAACAGGTGGAACTGTTAGCTTACCTTCACACAAAGGCTGGCAACAGGTGAGAACTGTTAGCCTAGGTTAGCAGTAAGACACAACAGGTTACAACTGTTAGCCTAGGTTAGCAGAAAGACAAAACAGGTTAGAATTGTTAGCCTAGCTTACCACACAGACTGGAAACAAATGGAACTGTTAGCTTAGCTTAGCACAAAGACTGAAAATGGTTAGAACTGTTAGCCTAGTTAGCAAAGACTGCAAACAGGTGGAACTGTTAGCCTAGCTTAGCACAAAGACTGGAAACAGGTTAGAACTGTTAGCCTAGTTTAGCAAATACTGGAAACAGGTGGAACTGTTAGCCCAGCTTAGCACAAAGACTGGAAACAGGTGGAACGGTTAGCTTAGCTTAGCACAAAGACTGGAAACAGGTTAGAACTGTTAGCCGAGTTTGGCAGAAAGACACAGCAAGTTAAATTGTTAGCCTAGGTTAGCAGGAAGATGAAACAGGTTAGAATTGTTAGCCTAGCTTACCAAACAGACTGGAAACAGGTGGGACTGTTAGCCTAGCTTAGCACAAAGACTGGAAAAAGGCTAGAACTGTTAGCCTAGTTTCGCAAAGACTGGAAACAGGTGGAACTGTTAGCTTAGCTAGCACAAAGAGTGGAAACAGGTTAGAACTGTTAGCCTAGTTTCGCAAAGACTGGAAATAGGTGGGAACTGTTAGCTTAGCTTAGCACAAAGACTGGAAACAGGTTAGACTGTTAGCCTAGTTTAACAGAGTGGAAACAGGTGGAACTGTAGCCTAGCTTAGCACAAAGACTGGAAACAGGTTAGAACTGTTAGCCAGTTTAACAAAGACTGGAAAAAGGTGGGAACTGTTAGCTTACCTTCACACAAAGGCTGGCAAAAGGTTAGAACTGTTAGCCTAGTGTCGCAAAGACTGGAAACAGGTGGAACTGTTAGCCTGGCTTAGCACAAAGACTGGAAACAGGTTAGAACTGTTAGCCTAGTTTACAAAGACTGGAAACAGGTGGAACTGTTAGCCTAGCTTAGCACAAAGACTGGAAACAGGTGGGAACGGTTAGCTTAGCTTAGCACAAAGACTGGAAAAGGTTAGAACTGTTAGCCTAGTTTAGCAAAGACTGGAAACAGGTGGAACTGTTAGCCCTTAGCACACAGACTGGAAACAGGTTAGAACTGTTAGCCTAGTTTAGCAGAAAGACACAACAGGTTACAATTTTAGCCTAGGTTAGCAGGAAGATGAAACAGGTGAGAATTGTTAGCCTAGCTTACCATAGACTGGAAACAGGTGGGACGGTTAGCCTAGCTTAGCACAAAGACTGGAAACAGGCTAGAACTGTTAGCCTAGTTTCGCAAAGACTGGAAACAGGTGGAACTGTTAGCTTAGCATAGCACAAAGAGTGGAAACAGGTGAACTGTTAGCCTAGTTTCGCAAAGACTGGAAACAGGTGGAACTGTTAGCCTAGCTTACACGCAAAGACTGGAAACAGGTGGAACTGTTAGCCTAGCTTAGCACAAAGACTGGAAACAGGTTAGAACTGTTAGCCTAGTTTCGCAAAGACTGGAAACAGGTGGAACTGTTAGCCTAGTTAGCACAAAGACTGGAAACAGGTTAGAACTGTTAGCCTAGTTTAGCAAAGACTGGAAACAGGTGGAACTGTTAGCCTAGCTTACCGCACAGACTGGAAACAGGTGGAACTGTTAGCCTAGCAGCAAAAGACTGGAAACAGGTTAGAACTGTTAGCCTAGTTTCGCAAAGACTGGAAACAGGTGGAACTGTTAGCCTAGCTTAGCACAAAGACTGGAAACAGGTTAGAACTGTTAGCCTAGTTTCAGAAAGACTGGAAACAGGTGGAACTGTTAGCCTAGCTTAGCACAAACTGGAAACAGGTGGGAACGGTTAGCTAGCTTAGCACAAAGACTGGAAACAGGTTAGAACTGTTAGCCTAGTTTAGCAAAGACTGGAAACAGGTGGAAACTGTTAGCCTAGCTTACCGCACAGACTGGAAACAGGTGGAACTGTTAGCCTAGCTCAGCACAAAGACTGGAAACAGGTTAGAACTGTTAGCCTAGTTTCGCAAAGACTGGAAAAGGTGGGAACGGTTAGCTTAGCACAAAGACTGGAAACAGGTTAGAACTGTTAGCCTAGTTTTGCAAAGACTGGAAACAGGTGGAACTGTTAGCCTGGCTTAGAAAGACTGGAAACAGGTTAGAACTGTTAGCCTAGTTAGCAAAGACTGGAAACAGGTGGAACTGTTAGCCTAGCTTACGCAAGACTGGAAACAGGTGGAACTGTTAGCTTAGCTAGCACAAAGACTGGAAACAGGTTAGAACTGTTAGCCTGTTTCAGCAAAGACTGGAAACAGGTGGGAACTGTTAGCCTAGCTTAGCACAAAGACTGGAAACAGGAGAACTGTTAGCCTAGTTTAGCAAAGACTGGAAACAGGTTAGAACTGTTAGCCTAGTTAGCAAAGACTGGAAACAGGTGGAACTGTTAGCCTAGCTTAGCAAGACTGGAAACAGGTGGAACTGTTAGCCTAGTTAGCACAAAGACTGGAAACAGGTTAGAAACTGTTAGCCTAGTTTCGCAAAGACTGGAAACAGGTGGAACTGTTAGCCTAGCTTACAAAGACTGGAAACAGTGGGAACTGTTAGCCTAGTTTAGCAAAGACTGGAAACAGGTGAACTGTTAGCCTAGCTTAGCACAAAGACTGGAAACAGGTGGAACTGTTAGCTAGTTTAGCAAAGACTGGAAACAGGTAGAACTGTTAGCCTAGTTTACCGCAACAGACTGGAAACAGGTGGGAACTGTAGCTTAGCACAAAGACTGGAAACAGGTTAGAACTGTTAGCCTAGTTTCGCAAAGACTGGAAACAGGTGGGAACTGTTAGCTTACCTTACCAAGACTGGAAACAGGTAGAACTGTTAGCCTAGTTTAGCAAAGACTGGAAACAGGTGGAACTGTTAGCCTTAGCCAAAGACTGGAAACAGGTGGAACTGTTAGCTTAGCTTAGCACAAAGACTGGCAACAGGTTAACTGTTAGCCTAGTTTCGCAAAGACTGGAAACAGGGAACTGTTAGCCTGGCTTAGCACAAAGACTGGAAACAGGTAGAACTGTTAGCTTAGTTAGCAAAGACTGGAAACAGGGGAACTGAGCTTAGCACAAAGACTGGAAACAGGTTAGAACTGTTAGCCTAGTTTGCAAAGACTGGAAACAGGTGGAACTGTTAGCCTAGCTTAGCACAAAGACTGGAAACAGGTTAGAACTGTTAGCCTAGTTTAGCAAAGACTGGAAACAGGGAACGGTTAGCTTAGCACAAAGACTGGAAACAGGTAGAACTGTTAGCCTAGTTTTGCAAAGACTGGAAATAGGTGGGAACTGTTAGCCTGGCTTAGAACAAAGACTGGAAACAGGTTAGAACTGAGCCTAGTTTAGCAAAGACTGGAAACAGGTGGAACTGTTAGCCTAGCTTACCGCACAGACTGGAACAGGTGGAACTGTTAGCCTAGTCAGCACAAAGACTGGAAACAGGTAGAACTGTTAGCCTGTTTCGCAAGACTGGAAACAGGTGGGAACTGTTAGCTACCTTACACAAAGACTGGAAAAGGTGAACTGTTAGCCTAGTTAGCAGAAAGACACAACAGGTTAGAACTGTTAGCCTAGCTTAGCACAAAGGATGGAAACAGGTTAGAACTGTTAGCCTTGTTTAGCAAGACTGGAAACAGGTGGAACTGTTAGCCTAGTTTAGCACAAAGACTGGAAACAGGTTAGAACTGTTAGCCAAGTTTAGCAAAGACTGGAAAAAGGTGGAACTGTTAGCCTAGCTTACCACACAGATGGGAAACAGGTGGGAACATTTAGCCTTAGCTTAGCACAAAGACTGGAACAGGTTAGAACTGTTAGCCTAGTTTAGAAAAGACTGGAAACAGGTGGAACTGTTAGGCCTCGTTTAGCAAAGACTGGAAACAGTAGAACTGTTAGCCTAGTTACCGCACAGACTGGAAACAGGTGGGAACGGTTAGCTTAGCACAAAGACTGGAAACAGGTTAGAACTGTTAGCCTAGTTCGCAAAGACTGGAAACAGGTGGGAACTGTTAGCTTACCTTCACTTCAAGGGCTGGCAACAGATTAGAACTGTTAGCCTAGTTTAGCAAAGACTGGAAACAGGTGGAACTGTTAGCCCAGCTTAGCCTCAAAGACTGGAAACAGGTGGGAACGGTTAGCTTAGCTTAGCACAAAGACTGGCAACAGGTTACAGCTGTTAGCCTAGTTTTGCAAAGACTGGAAATAGGTGGGAACTGTTAGCCTGGCGTAGCACAAAGACTGGAAACAGGTTAGAACTGTTAGCCTAGTTTCGCAAAGACTGGAACAGGTGGGAACGGTTAGCTTAGCACAAAGACTGGAAACAGGTTAGAACTGTTAGCCTAGTTTTGGCAAAGACTGGAAATAGGTGGGAACTGTTAGCCTGGCTTAGCACAAAGACTGGAAACAGGTTAGAACTGTTAGCCTAGTTTAGCAAAGACTGGAAAAAGGTGGAACTGTTAGCCTAGCTTACCGCACAGACTGGACACAGGTGGAACTGTTAGCCTAGCTCAGCACAAAGACTGGAAACAGGTTAGAACTGTTAGCCTAGTTTCGCAAAGACTGGAAATAGGTGGGAACTGTTAGCTTACCTTCACACAAAGGCTGGCAACAGGTGAGAACTGTTAGCCTAAGTTAGCAGAAAGACAAAACAGGTTAGAATTGTTAGCCTAGCTTACCACACAGACTGGAAACAAGTGGAACGGTTAGCCTAGCTTAGCACAAAGACTGGAAAATGGTTAGAACGGTTAGCCTAGTTTCGCAAAGACTGGACACAAGTGGAACTTTTAGCCTAGCATAGCACAAAGAGTGGAAACAGGTTAGAACTGTTAGCCGAGTTAGCAACGACTGCAAACAGTTGGGACTGTTAGCCTAGCTTACCACACAGACGGGAAACAGGTGGAACTGTTAGCCTAGCTTAGCACAAAGACTGGAAAATGGTTAGAACTGTTAGCCTAGTTTCGCAAAGACTGGAAACAGGTGGAAACTGTTAGCCTAGCATAGCACAAAGAGTGGAAACAGGGTAGAACATTTAGCCTAGTTTAGCAAAGACTGAAAACAGGTGGGACTGTTAGCCTAGCTTACTACACAGACAGGAAACAGGTGGAACTGTTAGCCTAGCTTAGCACAAAGACTGGAAAATGGTTAGAACTGTTAGCCTAGTTTCGCAAAGACTGGAAACAGGTGTAACAGTTAGCCTGGCTTAGCACAAAGACTGGAAACAGGTTAGAAATGTTAGCCTAGTTTAGCAAGACTGGAAACAGGTGGAACTGTTAGCCGAGCTTAGCACAAAGACTAGAAACAGGTTAGAACTGTTAGTCTAGTTTCGCAAAGACTGGAAACAGGTGGACCTGGTAGCCTAGCTTAGCACAAAGACTGGAAACAGGTTAGACCTGTTAGCCTAGTTTAACAGAGTGGAAACAGGTGGAACTGTTACCCGAGCTTACCGCACAGACTGGAAACAGGTGGAACTGTTAGCTTAGCTCAGCACAAAGACTGGAAACAGGTTAGAACTGTTAGCCTAGTTTCGCAAAGACTGGAAACAGGTGGAACTGTTAGCCTAGTTTAGCACAAGACTGGAAACAGGTTAGAACTGTTAGCCAAGTTTAGCAAAGACTGGAAAAAGGTGGAACTGTTAGCCTAGCTTACCACACAGATGGGAAACAGGTGGGAACATTTAGCTTAGCTTAGCACAAAGACTGGAAACAGGTTAGAACTGTTAGCCTAGTTTAGAAAGACTGGAAACAGGTGGAACTGTTAGCCTCGTTTAGCAAAGACTGGAAACAGTTAGAACTGTTAGCCTAGTTTACCGCACAGACTGGAAACAGGTGGGAACGGTTAGCTTAGCACAAAGACTGGAAACAGGTTAGAACTGTTAGCCTAGTTTCGCAAAGACTGGAAACAGGTGGGAACTGTTAGCTTACCTTCACTCAAGGGCTGGCAACAGATTAGAACTGTTAGCCTAGTTTAGCAAAGACTGGAAACAGGTGGAACTGTTAGCCCAGCTTAGCTCAAAGACTGGAAACAGGTGGGAACGGTTAGCTTAGCTTAGCACAAAGACTGGCAACAGGTTACAGCTGTTAGCCTAGTTTTGCAAAGACTGGAATAGGTGGGAACTGTTAGCCTGGCGTAGCACAAAGACTGGAAACAGGTTAGAACTGTTAGCCTAGTTTCGCAAAGACTGGAAACAGGTGGGAACGGTTAGCTTAGCACAAAGACTGGAAACAGGTTAGAAACTGTTAGCCTAGTTTTGCAAAGACTGGAAATAGGTGGGAACTGTTAGCCTGGCTTAGCACAAAGACTGGAAACAGGTTAGAACTGTTAGCCTAGTTTAGCAAAGACTGGAAAAAGGTGGAACTGTTAGCCTAGCTTACCGCACAGACTGGACACAGGTGGAACTGTTAGCCTAGCTCAATACAAAGACTGGGAAACAGGTTAGAACTGTTAGCCTAGTTTCGCAAAGACTGGAAATAGGTGGGAACTGTTAGCTTACCTTCACACAAAGGCTGGCAACAGGTGAGAACTGTTAGCCTAGGTTAGCAGAAAGACAAAACAGGTTAGAATTGTTAGCCTAGCTTACCACACAGACTGGAAACAAGTGGAACGGTTAGCCTAGCTTAGCACAAAGACTGGAAAATGGTTAGAACGGTTAGCCTAGTTTCGCAAAGACTGGACACAAGTGGAACTTTTAGCCTAGCATAGCACAAAGAGTGGAAACAGGTTAGAACTGTTAGCCGAGTTTAGCAACGACTGCAAACAGTTGGGACTGTTAGCCTAGCTTACCACACAGACGGGAAACAGGTGGAACTGTTAGCCTAGCTTAGCACAAAGACTGGAAAATGGTTAGAACTGTTAGCCTAGTTTCGCAAAGACTGGAAACAGGTGGAACTGTTAGCCTAGCATAGCACAAAGAGTGGAAACAGGGTAGAACATTTAGCCTAGTTTAGCAAAGACTGAAAACAGGTGGGACTGTTAGCCTAGCTTACTACACAGACAGGAAACAGGTGGAACTGTTAGCCTAGCTTAGCACAAAGACTGGAAAATGGTTAGAACTGTTAGCCTAGTTTCGCAAAGACTGGAAACAGGTGGAACTGTTAGCCTAGCTTACCGCACAGACTGGAAACAGGTGGAACTGTTAGCCTAGCTCAGCACAAAGACTGGAAACAGGTTAGAACTGTTAGCCTAGTTTCGCAAAGACTGGAAATAGGTGGGAACTGTTAGCCTGGCTTAGCACAAAGACTGGAAACAGGTTAGAACTGTTAGCCTAGTTTAGCAAAGACTGGAAACAGGTGGAACTGTTAGCCTAGCTTACCGCACAGACTGGAAACAGGTGGAACTGTTAGCCTAGCTCAGCAAAAAGACTGGAAACAGGTTAGAACTGTTAGCCTAGTTTCGCAAAGACTGGAAATAGGTGGGAACTGTTAGCTTACCTTCACACAAAGGCTGGCAACAGATTAGAACTGTGAGCCTAATTTCAGAAAGACTGGAAACAGGTGGGAACTGTTAGCCTAGCTTAGCACAAAGACTGGAAACAGGTGGGAACGGTTAGCTTAGCTTAGCACAAAGACTGGAAACAGGTTAGAACTGTTAGCCTAGTTTAGCAAAGACTGGAAACAGGTGGAACTGTTAGCCCAGCTTAGCTCAAAGACTGGAAACAGGTGGGAACGGTTAGCTTAGCTTAGCACAAAGACTGGCAACAGGTTACAGCTGTTAGCCTAGTTTTGCAAAGACTGGAAATAGGTGGGAACTGTTAGCCTGGCGTAGCACAAAGACTGGAAACAGGTTAGAACTGTTAGCCTAGTTTCGCAAAGACTGGAAACAGGTGGAACGGTTAGCTTAGCACAAAGACTGGAAACAGGTTAGAACTGTTAGCCTAGTTTTGCAAAGACTGGAAATAGGTGGGAACTGTTAGCCTGGCTTAGCACAAAGACTGGAAACAGGTTAGAACTGTTAGCCTAGTTTAGCAAAGACTGGAAAAAGGTGGAACTGTTAGCCTAGCTTACCGCACAGACTGGACACAGGTGGAACTGTTAGCCTAGCTCAGCACAAAGACTGGAAACAGGTTAGAACTGTTAGCCTAGTTTCGCAAAGACTGGAAATAGGTGGGAACTGTTAGCTTACCTTCACACAAAGGCTGGCAACAGGTGAGAACTGTTAGCCTAGGTTAGCAGAAAGACAAAACAGGTTAGAATTGTTAGCCTAGCTTACCACACAGACTGGAAACAAGTGGAACGGTTAGCCTAGCTTAGCACAAAGACTGGAAAATGGTTAGAACGGTTAGCCTAGTTTCGCAAAGACTGGACACAAGTGGAACTTTTAGCCTAGCATAGCACAAAGAGTGGAAACAGGTTAGAACTGTTAGCCGAGTTTAGCAACGACTGCAAACAGTTGGGACTGTTAGCCTAGCTTACCACACAGACGGGAAACAGGTGGAACTGTTAGCCTAGCTTAGCACAAAGACTGGAAAATGGTTAGAACTGTTAGCCTAGTTTCGCAAAGACTGGAAACAGGTGGAACTGTTAGCCTAGCATAGCACAAAGAGTGGAAACAGGGTAGAACATTTAGCCTAGTTTAGCAAAGACTGAAAACAGGTGGGACTGTTAGCCTAGCTTACTACACAGACAGGAAACAGGTGGAACTGTTAGCCTAGCTTAGCACAAAGACTGGAAATGGTTAGAACTGTTAGCCTAGTTTCGCAAAGACTGGAAACAGGTGGAACTGTTAGCCTAGCTTACCGCACAGACTGGAAACAGGTGGAACTGTTAGCCTAGCTCAGCACAAAGACTGGAAACAGGTTAGAACTGTTAGCCTAGTTTCGCAAAGACTGGAAATAGGTGGGAACTGTTAGCCTGGCTTAGCACAAAGACTGGAAACAGGTTAGAACTGTTAGCCTAGTTTTAGCAAAGACTGGAAACAGGTGGAACTGTTAGCCTAGCTTACCGCACAGACTGGAAACAGGTGGAACTGTTAGCCTAGCTCAGCAAAAAGACTGGAAACAGGTTAGAACTGTTAGCCTAGTTTCGCAAAGACTGGAAATAGGTGGGAACTGTTAGCTTACCTTCACACAAAGGCTGGCAACAGATTAGAACTGTGAGCCTAATTTCAGAAAGACTGGAAACAGGTGGGAACTGTTAGCCTAGCTTAGCACAAAGACTGGAAACAGGTGGGAACGGTTAGCTTAGCTTAGCACAAAGACTGGAAACAGGTTAGAACTGTTAGCCTAGTTTAGCAAAGACTGGAAACAGGTGGAACTGTTAGCCTAGCTTACCGCACAGACTGGAAACAGGTGGAACTGTTAGCCCAGCTCAGCACAAAGACTGGAAAATGGTTAGAACTGTTAACCTAGTTTCGCAAAGACTGGAAACAGGTGGAACTGTTAGCCTAGCATAGCACAAAGAGTGGAAACAGGGTAGAACTTTTAGCCTAGTTTAGCCAAAGACTGCAAATAGGTGGGACTGTTAGCCTAGCTTACTACACAGACAGGAAACAGGTGGAACTGTTAGCCTAGCTTAGCACAAAGACTGGAAAATGGTTAGAACTGTTAGCCTTGTTTCGCAAAGACTGGAAACAGGTGTAACAGTTAGCCTGGCTTAGCACAAACACTGGAAACAGGTTAGAACTGTTAGTCTAGTTTAGCAAAGACTGGAAACAGGTGGAACTGTTAGCCGAGCTTAGCACAAAGACTAGAAACAGGTTAGAACTGTTAGTCTAGTTTCGCAAAGACTGGAAACAGGTGGACCTGGTAAGCCTAGCTTAGCACAAAGACTGGAAACAGGTTAGACCTGTTAGCCTAGTTTAACAGAGTGGAAACAGGTGGAACTGTTACCCGAGCTTACCGCACAGACTGGAAACAGGTGGAACTGTTAGCTTAGCTCAGCACAAAGACTGGAAACAGGTTAGAACTGTTAGCCTAGTTTCGCAAAGACTGGAAACAGGTGGGAACTGTTAGCTTACCTTCACACAAAGGCTGGCAACAGGTGAGAACTGTTAGCCGAGGTTAGCAGTAAGACACAATAGGTTACAACTGTTAGCCTAGGTTAGCAGAAAGACAAAACAGGTTAGAATTGTTAGCCTAGCTTACCACACAGACTGGAAACAAGTGGAACGGTTGGCCTAGCTTAGCACAAAGACTGGAAAATGGTTAGAATGGTTAGCCTAGTTTCGCAAAGACTGGACACAAGTGGAACTTTTAGCCTAGCATAGCACAAAGAGTGGAAACAGGTTAGAACTGTTAGCCTAGTTTCGCAAAGACTGGAAATAGGTGGGAACTGTTAGCCTGGCTTAGCACAAAGGACTGGAAACAGGTTAGAACTGTTAGCCTAGTTTAGCAAAGACTGGAAACAGGTGGAACTGTTAGCCTAGCTTACCGCACAGACTGGAAACAGGTGGAACTGTTAGCCTAGCTCAGCAAAAAGACTGGAAACAGGTTAGAACTGTTAGCCTAGTTTCGCAAAGACTGGAATAGGTGGGAACTGTTAGCTTACCTTCACACAAAGGCTGGCAACAGATTAGAACTGTGAGCCTAATTTCAGAAAGACTGGAAACAGGTGGGAACTGTTAGCCTAGCTTAGCACAAAGACTGGAAACAGGTGGGAACGGTTAGCTTAGCTTAGCACAAAGACTGGAAACAGGTTAGAACTGTTAGCCTAGTTTAGCAAAGACTGGAAACAGGTGGAACTGTTAGCCTAGCTTACCGCAACAGACTGGAAACAGGTGGAACTGTTAGCCCAGCTCAGCACAAAGACTGGAAAATGGTTAGAACTGTTAGCCTAGTTTCGCAAAGACTGGAAACAGGTGGAACTGTTAGCCTAGCATAGCACAAAGAGTGGAAACAGGTAGAACTTTAGCCTAGTTTAGCAAAGACTGGCAAATAGGTGGGACTGTTAGCCTAGCTTACTACACAGACAGGAAACAGGTGGAACTGTTAGCCTAGCTTAGCACAAAGACTGGAAAATGGTTAGAACTGTTAGCCTTGTTTCGCAAAGACTGGAAATAGGTGGAACTGTTAGCCTACCTTACACAAACTGGAACAGTTAGAACTGTAGCCTATTTCAGAAAGACTGGAAACAGGTGGAACTGTTAGCCTAGCTTAGCACAAAGACTGGAAACAGGTGGAACGGTTAGCTAGCTTAGCACAAAGACTGGAAACAGGTTTAGAACTGTTAGCCTAGTTTAGCAAAGACTGGAAACAGGTGGAACTGTTAGCCTAGCTTACCGCACAGACTGGAAACAGGTGGAACTGTTAGCCCAGCTCAGCACAAAGACTGGAAAATGGTTAGAACTGTTTAGCCTAGTTTCGCAAAGACTGGAAACAGGTGGAACTGTTAGCCTAGCATAGCACAAAGAGTGGAAACAGGGTAGAACTTTTAGCCTAGTTTTAGCAAAGACTGCAAATAGGTGGGACTGTTAGCCTAGCTTACTACACAGACAGGAAACAGGTGGAACTGTTAGCCTAGCTTAGCACAAAGACTGGAAAATGGTTAGAACTGTTAGCCTTGTTTCGCAAAGACTGGAAACAGGTGTAACAGTTAGCCTGGCTTAGCACAAACACTGGAAACAGGTTAGAACTGTAGTCTAGTTTAGCAAAGACTGGAAACAGGTGGAACTGTTAGCCGAGCTTAGCACAAAGACTAGAAACAGGTTAGAACTGTTAGTCTAGTTTCGCAAAGACTGGAAACAGGTGGACCTGGTAGCCTAGCTTAGCACAAAGACTGGAAACAGGTTAGACCTGTTAGCCTAGTTTAACAGAGTGGAAACAGGTGGAACTGTTACCCGAGCTTACCGCACAGACTGGAAACAGGTGGAACTGTTAGCTTAGCTCAGCACAAAGACTGGAAACAGGTTAGAACTGTTAGCCTAGTTTCGCAAAGACTGGAAACAGGTGGGAACTGTTAGCTTACCTTCACACAAAGGCTGGCAACAGGTGAGAACTGTTAGCCGAGGTTAGCAGTAAGACACAATAGGTTACAACTGTTAGCCTAGGTTAGCAGAAAGACAAAACAGGTTAGAATTGTTAGCCTAGCTTACCACACAGACTGGAAACAAGTGGAACGGTTAGCCTAGCTTAGCACAAAGACTGGAAAATGGTTAGAATGGTTAGCCTAGTTTCGCAAAGACTGGACACAAGTGGAACTTTTAGCCTAGCATAGCACAAAGAGTGGAAACAGGTTAGAACTGTTAGCCGAGTTTAGCAACGACTGCAAACAGGTGGGACTGTTAGCCTAGCTTACCACACAGACGGGAAACAGGTGGGAACGGTTAGCTTAGCTTAGCACAAAGACTGGAAACAGGTTAGAACTGTTAGCCTCGTTTAGCAGAAAGACACAACAGGTTACAATTATTAGCCTAGGTTAGCAGGAAGATGAAAACAGGTGAGAATTGTTAGCCTAGCTTACCATATGGACTGGAAACAGGTGGGACGGTTAGCCCTAGCTGAGCACAAAGACTGGAAACAGGCTAGAACTGTTAGCCTAGTTTCGCAAAGACTGGAAACAGGTGGAACTGTTAGCCTAGCTTACCGCACAGACTGGAAACAGGTGGAACTGTTAGCCTAGCTCAGCAAAAAGACTGGAAACAGGTTAGAACTGTTAGCCTAGTTTCGCAAAGACTGGAAATAGGTGGGAACTGTTAGCCTGGCTTAGCACAAAGACTGGAAACAGGTTAGAACTGTTAGCCTAGTTTAGCAAAGACTGGAAACAGGTGGAACTCTTAGCCTAGCTTACCGCACAGACTGGAAACAGGTGGAACTGTTAGCCTAGCTCAGCAGAAGACTGGAAACAGGTTAGAACTGTTAGCCTAGTTTCGCAAAGACTGGAAATAGGTGGGAACTGTTAGCTTACCTTCACACAAAGGCTGGCAACAGATTAGAACTGTGAGCCTAATTTCAGAAAGACTGGAAACAGGTGGGAACTGTTAGCCTAGCTTAGCACAAAGACTGGAAACAGGTGGGAACGGTTAGCTTAGCTTATCACAAAGACTGGAAACAGGTTAGAACTGTTAGCCTAGTTTAGCAAAGACTGGAAACAGGTGGAACTGTTAGCCTAGCTTACCGCACAGACTGGAAACAGGTGGAACTGTTAGCCTAGCTCAGCACAAAGACTGGAAACAGGTTAGAACTGTTAGCCTAGTTTCGCAAAGACTGGAAACAGGTGGGAACGGTTAGCTTAGCACAAAGACTGGAAACAGGTTAGAACTGTTAGCCTAGTTTTGCAAAGACTTGAAATAGGTGGGAACTGTTAGCCTGGCTTAGCACAAAGACTGGAAACAGGTTAGAACTGTTAGCCTAGTTTAGCAAAGACTGGAAAAAGGTGGAACTGTTAGCCTAGCTTACCGCACAGACTGGACACAGGTGGAACTGTTAGCCTAGCTCAGCACAAAGACTGGAAACAGGTTAGAACTGTTAGCCTAGTTTCGCAAAGACTGGAAATAGGTGGGAACTGTTAGCTTACCTTCACACAAAGGCTGGCAACAGGTGAGAACTGTTAGCCTAGTTTCGCAAAGACTGGAAATAGGTGGGAACTGTTAGCCTGGCTTAGCACAAAGACTGGAAACAGGTGGAACTGTTAGCCTAGCTTAGCACAAAGACTGGAAAATGGTTAGAACTGTTAGCCTTGTTTCGCAAAGACTGGAAACAGGTGTAACAGTTAGCCTGGCTTAGCACAAACACTTGGAAACAGGTTAGAACTGTTAGTCTAGTTTAGCAAAGACTGGAAACAGGTGGAACTGTTAGCCGAGCTTAGCACAAAGACTAGAAACAGGTTAGAACTGTTAGTCTAGTTTCGCAAAGACTGGAAACAGGTGGACCTGGTAGCCTAGCTTAGCACAAAGACTGGAAACAGGTTAGACCTGTTAGCCTAGTTTAACAGAGTGGAAACAGGTGGAACTGTTACCCGAGCTTACCGCACAGACTGGAAACAGGTGGAACTGTTAGCTTAGCTCAGCACAAAGACTGGAAACAGGTTAGAACTGTTAGCCTAGTTTCGCAAAGACTGGAAACAGGTGGGAACTGTTAGCTTACCTTCACAAAAAGGCTGGCAACAGGTAAGAACTGTTAGCCTAGGTTAGCAGTAAGACACAACAGGTTACAACTGTTAGCCTAGGTTAGCAGAAAGACAAAACAGGTTAGAATTGTTAGCCTAGCTTACCACACAGACTGGAAACAAGTGGAACTGTTAGCTTAGCTTAGCACAAAGACTGAAAATGGTTAGAACTGTTAGCCTAGTTTAGCAAAGACTGCAAACAGGTGGAACTGTTAGCCTAGCTTAGCACAAAGACTGGAAACAGGTTAGAACTGTTAGCCTAGTTTAGCAAATACTGGAAACAGGTGGAACTGTTAGCCCAGCTTAGCACAAAGACTGGAAACAAGTGGGAACGGTTAGCTTAGCTTAGCACAAAGACTGGAAACAGGTTAGAACTGTTAGCCGAGTTTGGCAGAAAGACACAGCAAGTTACAATTGTTAGCCAAGGTTAGCAGGAAGATGAAAACAGGTTAGAATTGTTAGCCTAGCTTACCATACAGACTGGAAACAGGTGGGACTGTTAGCCTAGCTTAGCACAAAGACTGGAAAAAGGCTAGAACTGTTAGCCTAGTTTCGCAAAGACTGGAAACAAGTGGAACTGTTAGCTTAGCATAGCACAAAGAGTGGAAACAGGTAAGAACTGTTAGCCTAGTTTCGCAAAGACTGGAAATAGGTGGGAACTGTTAGCTTACCTTCACACAAAGGCTGGCAAAAGATTAGAACTGTTAGCCTAGTTTCAGTAAGACTGGAAACAGGTTAGAACTGTTAGCCTAGTTTAGCAAAGACTGGAAACAGGTGGAACTGTTAGCCTAGCTGAGCACAAAGACTAGAAACAGGTTAGAACTGTTAGTCTAGTTTCGCAAAGACTGGAAACAGGTGGACCTGGTAGCCTAGCTTAGCACAAAGACTGGAAACAGGTTAGAACTGTTAGCCAAGTTTAACAAAGACTGGAAAAAGGTGGGAACTGTTAGCTTACCTTCACACAAAGGCTGGCAAAAGATTAGAACTGTTAGCCTAGTGTCGCAAAGACTGGAAACAGGTGGAACTGTTAGCCTGGCTTAGCACAAAGACTGGAAACAGGTTAGAACTGTTAGCCTAGTTTAGCAAAGACTGGAAACAGGTGGACTGTTAGCCTAGCTTAGCACAAAGACTGGAAACAGGTTAGAACTGTTAGCCTAGTTTAGCAAAGACTGGAAAAAGGTGGAACTGTTAGCCTAGCTTACCGCCACAGACTGGACACAGGTGGAACTGTTAGCCTAGCTCAGCACAAAGACTGGAAACAGGTTAGAAACTGTTAGCCTAGTTTCGCAAAGACTGGAAATAGGTGGGAACTGTTAGCTTACCTTCACACAAAGGCTGGCAACAGGTGAGAACTGTTAGCCTAAGTTAGCAGAAAGACAAAACAGGTTAGAATTGTTAGCCTAGCTTACCACACAGACTGGAAACAAGTGGAACGGTTAGCCTAGCTTAGCACAAAGACTGGAAAATGGTTAGAACGGTAGCCTAGTTTCGCAAAGACTGGACACAAGTGGAACTTTTAGCCTAGCATAGCACAAAGAGTGGAAACAGGTTAGAACTGTTAGCCGAGTTTAGCAACGACTGCAAAACAGTTTGGGACTGTTAGCCTAGCTTTACCACAACAGACGGGAAACAGGTGGAACTGTTAGCCTAGCTTAGCACAAAGACTGGAAAATGGTTAGAACTGTTAGCCTAGTTTCGCAAAGACTGGAAACAGGTGGAACTGTTAGCCTAGCATAGCACAAAGAGTGGAAACAGGGTTAGAACATTTAGCCTAGTTTAGCAAAGACTGAAAACAGGTTGGGACTGTTAGCCTAGCTTACTACACAGACAGGAAACAGGTGGAACTGTTAGCCTAGCTTAGCACAAAGGACTGGAAAATGGTTAGAACTGTTAGCCTAGTTTCGCAAAGACTGGAAACAGGTTGTAACAGTTAGCCTGGCCTTAGCACAAAGACTGGAAACAGGTTAGAAATGTTAGCCTAGTTTAGCAAAGGACTGGAAACAGGTGGAACTGTTAGCCGAGCTTAGCACAAAGACTAGAAACAGGTTAGAACTGTTAGTCTAGTTTCGCAAAGACTGGAAACAGGTGGACCTGGTAGCCTAGCTTAGCACAAAGACTGGAAAACAGGTTAGACCTGTTAGCCTAGTTTAACAGAGTGGAAACAGGTGGAACTGTTACCCGAGCTTACCGCACAGACTGGAAACAGGTGGAACTGTTAGCTTAGCTCAGCACAAAGACTGGAAACAGGTTAGAACTGTTAGCCTAGTTTCGCAAAGACTGGAAACAGGTGGAACTGTTAGCCTAGTTAGCACAAAGACTGGAAACAGGTTAGAACTGTTAGCCAAGTTTAGCAAAGACTGGAAAAAGGTGGAACTGTTAGCCTAGCTTACCACACAGATGGGAAACAGGTGGGAACATTTAGCTTAGCTTAGCACAAAGACTGGAAACAGGTTAGAACTGTTAGCCTAGTTTAGAAAAGACTGGAAACAGGTGGAACTGTTAGCCTCGTTTAGCAAAGACTGGAAACAGTTAGAACTGTTAGCCTAGTTTACCGCACAGACTGGAAACAGGTGGGAACGGTTAGCTTAGCACAAAGACTGGAAACAGGTTAGAACTGTTAGCCTAGTTTCGCAAAAGACTGGAAACAGGTGGGAACTGTTAGCTTACCTTCACTCAAGGGCTGGCAACAGATTAGAAACTGTTAGCCTAGTTTAGCAAAGACTGGAAACAGGTGGAACTGTTAGCCCAGCCTTTAGCTCAAAGACTGGAAACAGGTGGGAACGGTTAGCTTAGCTTAGCACAAAAGACTGGCAAACAGGTTACAGCTGTTAGCCTAGTTTTGCAAAGACTGGAAATAGGTGGGAACTGTTAGCCTGGCGTAGCACAAAGACTGGAAACAGGTTAGAACTGTTAGCCTAGTTTCGCAAAGACTGGAAACAGGTGGGAACGGTTAGCTTAGCACAAAGACTGGAAACAGGTTAGAACTGTTAGCCTAGTTTTGCAAAGACTGGAAATAGGTGGGAACTGTTAGCCTGGCTTAGCACAAAGGACTGGAAACAGGTTAGAACTGTTAGCCTAGTTTAGCAAAGACTGGAAAAAGGTGGAACTGTAGCCTAGCTTACCGCACAGACTGGACACAGGTGGAACTGTTAGCCTAGCTCAGCACAAAGACTGGAAACAGGTTAGAACTGTTAGCCTAGTTTCGCAAAGACTGGAAATAGGTGGGAACTGTTAGCTTACCTTCACACAAAGGCTGGCAACAGGTGAGAACTGTTAGCCTAGGTTAGCAGAAAGACAAAAACAGGTTAGAATTGTTAGCCTGCTTACCACACAGACTGGAAACAAGTGGAACGGTTAGCCTAGCTTAGCACAAAGACTGGAAAATGGTTAGAACGGTTAGCCCTAGTTTCGCAAAGACTGGACACAAGTGGAACTTTTAGCCTAGCATAGCACAAAGAGTGGAAACAGGTTAGAACTGTTAAGCCGAGTTTAGCAACGACTGCAAACAGTGGGACTGTTAGCCTAGCTTACCACACAGACGGGAAACAGGTGGAACTGTTAAGCCTAGCTTAGCACAAAGACTGGAAAATGGTTAGAACTGTTAGCCTAGTTTCGCAAAGACTGGAAACAGGTGGAACTGTTTAGCCTAGCATAGCACAAAGAGTGGAAACAGGGTAGAACATTTAGCCTAGTTTAGCAAAGACTGAAAACAGGTGGGACTGTTAGCCTAGCTTACTACACAGACAGGAAACAGGTGGAACTGTTAGCCTAGCTTAGCACAAAGACTGGAAAATGGTTAGAACTGTTAGCCTAGTTTCGCAAAGACTGGAAACAGGTGGAACTGTTAGCCTAGCTTACCGCACAGACTGGAAACAGGTGGAACTGTTAGCCTAGCTCAGCACAAAGACTGGAAACAGGTTAGAACTGTTAGCCTAGTTTCGCAAAGACTGGAAATAGGTGGGAACTGTTAGCCTGGCTTAGCACAAAGACTGGAAACAGGTTAGAACTGTTAGCCTAGTTTAGCAAAGACTGGAAACAGGTGGAACTGTTAGCCTAGCTTACCGCACAGACTGGAAACAGGTGGAACTGTTAGCCTAGCTCAGCAAAAAGACTGGAAACAGGTTAGAACTGTTAGCCTAGTTTCGCAAAGACTGGAAATAGGTGGGAACTGTTAGCTTACCTTCACACAAAGGCTGGCAACAGATTAGAACTGTGAGCCTAATTTCAGAAAGACTGGAAACAGGTGGGAACTGTTAGCCTAGCTTAGCACAAAGACTGGAAACAGGTGGGAACGGTTAGCTTAGCTTAGCACAAAGACTGGAAACAGGTTAGAACTGTTAGCCTAGTTTAGCAAAGACTGGAAACAGGTGGAACTGTTAGCCTAGCTTACCGCACAGACTGGAAACAGGTGGAACTGTTAGCCCAGCTCAGCACAAAGACTGGAAAATGGTTAGAACTGTTAACCTAGTTTCGCAAAGACTGGAAACAGGTGGAACTGTTAGCCTAGCATAGCACAAAGAGTGGAAACAGGGTAGAACTTTTAGCCTAGTTTAGCAAAGACTGCAAATAGGTGGGACTGTTAGCCTAGCTTACTACACAGACAGGAAACAGGTGGAACTGTTAGCCTAGCTTAGCACAAAGACTGGAAAATGGTTAGAACTGTTAGCCTTGTTTCGCAAAGACTGGAAACAGGTGTAACAGTTAGCCTGGCTTAGCACAAACACTGGAAACAGGTTAGAACTGTTAGTCTAGTTTAGCAAAGACTGGAAACAGGTGGAACTGTTAGCCGAGCTTAGCACAAAGACTAGAAACAGGTTAGAACTGTTAGTCTAGTTTCGCAAAGACTGGAAACAGGTGGACCTGGTAGCCTAGCTTAGCACAAAGACTGGAAACAGGTTAGACCTGTTAGCCTAGTTTAACAGAGTGGAAACAGGTGGAACTGTTACCCGAGCTTACCGCACAGACTGGAAACAGGTGGAACTGTTAGCTTAGCTCAGCACAAAGACTGGAAACAGGTTAGAACTGTTAGCCTAGTTTCGCAAAGACTGGAAACAGGTGGGAACTGTTAGCTTACCTTCACACAAAGGCTGGCAACAGGTGAGAACTGTTAGCCGAGGTTAGCAGTAAGACACAATAGGTTACAACTGTTAGCCTAGGTTAGCAGAAAGACAAAACAGGTTAGAATTGTTAGCCTAGCTTACCACACAGACTGGAAACAAGTGGAACGGTTGGCCTAGCTTAGCACAAAGACTGGAAAATGGTTAGAATGGTTAGCCTAGTTTCGCAAAGACTGGACACAAGTGGAACTTTTAGCCTAGCTAGCACAGACTGAAACAGGTAACTGTTAGCCTAGAGCAAAGACTGGAAACAGGTTAGAACTGTTAGCCTAGTTTCGCAAAGACTGGAAATAGGTGGGAACTGTTAGCCTGGCTTAGCACAAAGACTGGAAACAGGTTAGAACTGTTAGCCTAGTTTAGCAAAGACTGGAAACAGGTGGAACTGTTAGCCTAGCTTACCGCACAGACTGGAAACAGGTGGAACTGTTAGCCTAGCTCAGCAAAAAGACTGGAAACAGGTTAGAACTGTTAGCCTAGTTTCGCAAAGACTGGAAATAGGTGGGAACTGTTAGCTTACCTTCACACAAAGGCTGGCAACAGATTAGAACTGTGAGCCTAATTTCAGAAAGACTGGAAACAGGTGGGAACTGTTAGCCTAGCTTAGCACAAAGACTGGAAACAGGTGGGAACGGTTAGCTTAGCTTAGCACAAAGACTGGAAACAGGTTAGAACTGTTAGCCTAGTTTAGCAAAGACTGGAAACAGGTGGAACTGTTAGCCTAGCTTACCGCACAGACTGGAAACAGGTGGAACTGTTAGCCTAGCTCAGCACAAAGACTGGAAACAGGTTAGAACTGTTAGCCTAGTTTCGCAAAGACTGGAAACAGGTGGAACTGTTAGCTAGCATAGCAAAGATGGAAACAGGTTAGAACTTTAGCCTAGTTTAGCAAAGACTGCAAATAGGTGGGAACTGTTAGCCTAGCTTACACACAGACTGGAAACAGGTGGAACTGTTAGCCTAGCTTAGCAAAAGACTGGAAAAGGTTAGAACTGTTAG
>PYAM01000136.1:0-40000 GCA_003047355.2 Amphiprion percula
CCAGTTTACAGTCTTTGTGCGAAGCTAGGCTAACAGTTCCCCCTGTTTGCAGTCTGTGTGGTAAGCTAGGCTAACAGTTCCACCTGTTTCCAGTCTTTGCTAAACTAGGCTAACAGTTCTAACCTGTTTCCAGTCTTTGTGCTAAGCTAAGATAACTGATCCCACCTGTTCCCAGTCTTTGTGCTAAGCTAGGGTAACAGGTCCACCTGTTTCCTTTCTTTGTGAAACTAGGCTAACAATTTTAACCTGTTTCCAGTGTTTGTGCTAAGCTGACCGTTCCCACCTGTTTCCAGTCTTTGTGCTAAGCTCTGCTAACAGTTTCCACCTGTTTCCGGTCTTTGTGTTAAGATGAGCTAACACATACACTAAATATTCAAATATTTGCCTGCAAGACTGAAATATGCATCAATCTCATACAATGTTGACACCTCTTTTGTGGAGTTAAACAATGAGAACAAATGCAGACAAAAAAAGATAGGCTAAGAGTTCCACCTGTTTCTAGTCTTTGCTAAATGAGGCTAACAGTTATAACCTGTTTGCAGTTTTCATGCTAAGCTAGGCTAACAGTTCCCACCTGTTTCCAGTCTTTGCTAAGCTAGGCTAACAGTTCTAACATGTGTTGTCTTTCGGCTAAGCTAGGCTAACAGTTCCCACCTGTTTCCAGCCTTTGCTATTAGCTTGGCTAACAGTTCCCACCTGTTTCCAGTCTTTCTGCTAAGCTAGGCTAACAGTTCTAACCTGTTTCCAGTCATTGTGCTAAGTTAGGCTAACAGTTCCCACCTCTTTCCAGTCTTTCTGCTAAGCTAGGCTAACAGTTCCAACCTGTTTTGTCTTTCTGCTAAGCTAGGCTAACAGTTCTAACCTGTTTTATCTTTCTGCTAAGTTTGGCTAACAGTTCCCACCTGTTTAAAGTCTTTATGCTAAGCTAGGCTAACAGTTGTAACCTGTTTACAGTCTGTGTTGTAAACTAAGCTAACAGTTCCCACCTAATTCCAGTCTTTATGCTAAGCTAGGCTAACAGTTGTAACCTGTTTACATTCTGTGTGCTAAGCTAGGCTAACAGTTCCCACCTAATTCCAGTTTTTATGCTAAGTTAGGCTAACAGTTCAAACCTGTTTAAAGTCTTTATGCTAAGCTAGGCTAACTGTTCTAACCTGTTTCCAGTCTTTATGCTAAGCTAGGCTAACAGTTGTGACCTTCTTGGTTTCTGCTAGGCTAAGCTAAAAGTTTTAATCTGCTATCAGTGTTTTTGCTAAGCTAGGCTAACAGTTCCCACCTGATTCCAGTCTTTATGCTAAGCTAGGCTAACAGTTCCCACCTGATTCGTCTTTATGCTAAGCTAGGCTAACAGTTCTAACATGTTTCCAGTCTGTGTGCAAAGCTAGGCTAACAGTTCCACCTGTTTCATCTTTCTGCTAACCTAGGCTAACAGTTCTAACCTGTTTCCAGTCTTTGTGGTAAGCTAAGCTAACCGATCCCACCTGTTTCAAGTCTTTGTGCAAGCTAGGCTAACAGTTCCACCTGTTTTCCAGTCTTTGCTAAACTAGGCTAACAGTTCTAACCTGTTTCCAGTCTTTGTGCTAAGCTAACTGATCCCACCTGTTCCCAGTCTTTGTGCTAAGCTAGGGTAACCGGTACCCTGTTTCCTTTCTTTGTGAAACTCGGCTAACAATTTAACCTGTTTCCAGTGTTTGTGGCTAAGGCTGACCGTTCCCACCTGTTTCCAGTCTTTGTGCTAAGCTCTGCTAACAGTTCCCACTGTTTCCGGTCTTTGTGTTAAGATAAGCTAACACATACACTAAATATTCAAATATTGCCTGCAAGACTGAAATATGCATCAATCTCATACAATGTTGACACCTCTTTTGTGGAGTTAAACAATGAAGAACAAATGCAGACAAAAAAAGATAGGCTAACAGTTCCACCTGTTTCTAGTCTTTGCTAAATGAAGGCTAACAGTTATAACCTGTTTGCAGTTTTCCATGCTAAGCTAGGCTAACAGTTCCCACATGTTTCCAGTCTTTGCTAAACTAGGCTAACAGTTCTAACCTGTTTTTAGTCTTTATGCTGTGCTAGGGTAGCTATTTTCCTCTGTTTCCAGTCTTTATGCTAAGCTAGGGTTACAGTTCTAACCTGTTTTGTCTTTCTGCTAAGCTAGGCTAACAGTTCTAACCTTTTTCCAGTCTTTGTGCTAAGCTAGGCTAACAGTTCTCACCTGTTTCTAGTCTTTATGCCTATGCTAGGGTAGCTGTTCTAACCTGTTTGTGTTTCTGCTAAGCTAGGCTAAAAGTTCTAACCTGTTTCCAGTCTTTATGCTAAGCTAGGCTAACAAGTCTAACCTGTTTCCAGTCTGTGTGCTAAGCTAGGCTAACAGTTCTAACCTGCTATCAGACTTTATGCTAAGCTAGGCTAACAGTTCCCACCTAATTCTAGTTTTTATGCTAAGCTAGGCTAAAAGTTCTAACCTGTTTAAAGTCTTTATGCTAAGCTAGGCTAACTGTTCTAACCTGTTTCCAGTCTGTGTGCTAAGCTAACAGTTATAATCTGCTATCAGTCTTCACACTAAGCTAGGCTAACAGTTCCCACCTGATTCCAGTCTTTATGCTAAGCTAGGCTAACAGTTGTAACCTTCTTTGTTTCTGCTAGGCTAACAGTTCCCACCTGATTCCAGTTTTTATGCTAAGCTAGGCTAACAGTTGTAACCTGTTTACAGTCTGTGTGCTATGCTAAGCTAACAGTTATAATCTGCTATCAGTCTTTACAGTAAGCTAGGCTAACAGTTCCCACCTGATTCCAGTCTTTATGCTAAGCTAGGCTAACTGGTCTAACCTGCTTTGTGTTTCTGCTAAGCTAGGCTAAAATTTCTAACCTGTTTCCAGTCTTTATGCTAAGCTAGGCTAACAGTTGTGACCTTCTTTGATTCTGCTCGGCTAAGCTAAAAGTTTTAATATGCTATCAGTGTTTTTGCTAAGCTAGGCTAACAGTTCCCACCTGATTCCAGTATTTATGCTTAGCTAGGCCAACAGTTTTAACCTGTTTTGTCTTTCTGCTAAGCTAGGCTAACAGTTCCCACCTGTTTCCATCCTTTGTGATAAGCTCGGCTCACAGCTCCCACCTGTTTCCAGTCTTTGCTAAACTAGGCTAACAGTTCTAACCATTTTCCAGTCGTTGTGCTAAGTTAGGCTAACAGTTCCCACCTGTTTCCAGTCGTTGTGCTAAGCTAGGCTAACAGTTCCACCTCTTTCCAGTCTTTGTGCTAAGCTAGGCTAACAGTTCCACCTGTTTCCAGTCTTTGCAAATATACGCTAACATTTCTAACCAGTTTACAGTCTTTGTGCGAAGCTAGGCTAACAGTTCCCCCTGTTTGCAGTCTGTGTGGTAAGCTAGGCTAACAGTTCCACCTGTTTCCAGTCTTTGCTAAACTAGGCTAACAGTTCTAACCTGTTTCCAGTCTTTGTGCTAAGCTAAGATAACTGATCCCACCTGTTCCCAGTCTTTGTGCTAAGCTAGGGTAACAGGTCCACCTGTTTCCTTTCTTTGTGAAACTAGGCTAACAATTTTAACCTGTTTCCAGTGTTTGTGCTAAGCTGACCGTTCCCACCTGTTTCCAGTCTTTGTGCTAAGCTCTGCTAACAGTTTCCACCTGTTTCCGGTCTTTGTGTTAAGATGAGCTAACACATACACTAAATATTCAAATATTTGCCTGCAAGACTGAAATATGCATCAATCTCATACAATGTTGACACCTCTTTTGTGGAGTTAAACAATGAGAACAAATGCAGACAAAAAAAGATAGGCTAAGAGTTCCACCTGTTTCTAGTCTTTGCTAAATGAGGCTAACAGTTATAACCTGTTTGCAGTTTTCATGCTAAGCTAGGCTAACAGTTCCCACCTGTTTCCAGTCTTTGCTAAGCTAGGCTAACAGTTCTAACATGTGTTGTCTTTCGGCTAAGCTAGGCTAACAGTTCCCACCTGTTTCCAGCCTTTGCTATTAGCTTGGCTAACAGTTCCCACCTGTTTCCAGTCTTTCTGCTAAGCTAGGCTAACAGTTCTAACCTGTTTCCAGTCATTGTGCTAAGTTAGGCTAACAGTTCCCACCTCTTTCCAGTCTTTCTGCTAAGCTAGGCTAACAGTTCCAACCTGTTTTGTCTTTCTGCTAAGCTAGGCTAACAGTTCTAACCTGTTTTATCTTTCTGCTAAGTTTGGCTAACAGTTCCCACCTGTTTAAAGTCTTTATGCTAAGCTAGGCTAACAGTTGTAACCTGTTTACAGTCTGTGTTGTAAACTAAGCTAACAGTTCCCACCTAATTCCAGTCTTTATGCTAAGCTAGGCTAACAGTTGTAACCTGTTTACATTCTGTGTGCTAAGCTAGGCTAACAGTTCCCACCTAATTCCAGTTTTTATGCTAAGTTAGGCTAACAGTTCAAACCTGTTTAAAGTCTTTATGCTAAGCTAGGCTAACTGTTCTAACCTGTTTCCAGTCTTTATGCTAAGCTAGGCTAACAGTTGTGACCTTCTTGGTTTCTGCTAGGCTAAGCTAAAAGTTTTAATCTGCTATCAGTGTTTTTGCTAAGCTAGGCTAACAGTTCCCACCTGATTCCAGTCTTTATGCTAAGCTAGGCTAACAGTTCCCACCTGATTCGTCTTTATGCTAAGCTAGGCTAACAGTTCTAACATGTTTCCAGTCTGTGTGCAAAGCTAGGCTAACAGTTCCACCTGTTTCATCTTTCTGCTAACCTAGGCTAACAGTTCTAACCTGTTTCCAGTCTTTGTGGTAAGCTAAGCTAACCGATCCCACCTGTTTCAAGTCTTTGTGCTAAGCTAGGCTAACAGTTCCACCTGTTTCCAGTCTTTGCTAAACTAGGCTAACAGTTCTAACCTGTTTCCAGTCTTTGTGCTAAGCTAACTGATCCCACCTGTTCCCAGTCTTTGTGCTAAGCTAGGGTAACCGGTACACCTGTTTCCTTTCTTTGTGAAACTCGGCTAACAATTTTAACCTGTTTCCAGTGTTTGTGCTAAGCTGACCGTTCCCACCTGTTTCCAGTCTTTGTGCTAAGCTCTGCTAACAGTTCCCACCTGTTTCCGGTCTTTGTGTTAAGATAAGCTAACACATACACTAAATATTCAAATATTTGCCTGCAAGACTGAAATATGCATCAATCTCATACAATGTTGACACCTCTTTTGTGGAGTTAAACAATGAGAACAAATGCAGACAAAAAAAGATAGGCTAACAGTTCCACCTGTTTCTAGTCTTTGCTAAATGAGGCTAACAGTTATAACCTGTTTGCAGTTTTCATGCTAAGCTAGGCTAACAGTTCCCACATGTTTCCAGTCTTTGCTAAACTAGGCTAACAGTTCTAACCTGTTTTTAGTCTTTATGCTGTGCTAGGGTAGCTATTTTCCTCTGTTTCCAGTCTTTATGCTAAGCTAGGGTTACAGTTCTAACCTGTTTTGTCTTTCTGCTAAGCTAGGCTAACAGTTCTAACCTTTTTCCAGTCTTTGTGCTAAGCTAGGCTAACAGTTCTCACCTGTTTCTAGTCTTTATGCTATGCTAGGGTAGCTGTTCTAACCTGTTTTGTGTTTCTGCTAAGCTAGGCTAAAAGTTCTAACCTGTTTCCAGTCTTTATGCTAAGCTAGGCTAACAAGTCTAACCTGTTTCCAGTCTGTGTGCTAAGCTAGGCTAACAGTTCTAACCTGCTATCAGACTTTATGCTAAGCTAGGCTAACAGTTCCCACCTAATTCTAGTTTTTATGCTAAGCTAGGCTAAAAGTTCTAACCTGTTTAAAGTCTTTATGCTAAGCTAGGCTAACTGTTCTAACCTGTTTCCAGTCTGTGTGCTAAGCTAACAGTTATAATCTGCTATCAGTCTTCACACTAAGCTAGGCTAACAGTTCCCACCTGATTCCAGTCTTTATGCTAAGCTAGGCTAACAGTTGTAACCTTCTTTGTTTCTGCTAGGCTAACAGTTCCCACCTGATTCCAGTTTTTATGCTAAGCTAGGCTAACAGTTGTAACCTGTTTACAGTCTGTGTGCTATGCTAAGCTAACAGTTATAATCTGCTATCAGTCTTTACAGTAAGCTAGGCTAACAGTTCCCACCTGATTCCAGTCTTTATGCTAAGCTAGGCTAACTGGTCTAACCTGCTTTGTGTTTCTGCTAAGCTAGGCTAAAATTTCTAACCTGTTTCCAGTCTTTATGCTAAGCTAGGCTAACAGTTGTGACCTTCTTTGATTCTGCTCGGCTAAGCTAAAAGTTTTAATATGCTATCAGTGTTTTTGCTAAGCTAGGCTAACAGTTCCCACCTGATTCCAGTATTTATGCTTAGCTAGGCCAACAGTTTTAACCTGTTTTGTCTTTCTGCTAAGCTAGGCTAACAGTTCCCACCTGTTTCCATCCTTTGTGATAAGCTCGGCTCACAGCTCCCACCTGTTTCCAGTCTTTGCTAAACTAGGCTAACAGTTCTAACCATTTTCCAGTCGTTGTGCTAAGTTAGGCTAACAGTTCCCACCTGTTTCCAGTCGTTGTGCTAAGCTAGGCTAACAGTTCCACCTCTTTCCAGTCTTTGTGCTAAGCTAGGCTAACAGTTCCACCTGTTTCCAGTCTTTGCAAATATACGCTAACATTTCTAACCAGTTTACAGTCTTTGTGCGAAGCTAGGCTAACAGTTCCCCCTGTTTGCAGTCTGTGTGGTAAGCTAGGCTAACAGTTCCACCTGTTTCCAGTCTTTGCTAAACTAGGCTAACAGTTCTAACCTGTTTCCAGTCTTTGTGCTAAGCTAAGATAACTGATCCCACCTGTTCCCAGTCTTTGTGCTAAGCTAGGGTAACAGGTCCACCTGTTTCCTTTCTTTGTGAAACTAGGCTAACAATTTTAACCTGTTTCCAGTGTTTGTGCTAAGCTGACCGTTCCCACCTGTTTCCAGTCTTTGTGCTAAGCTCTGCTAACAGTTTCCACCTGTTTCCGGTCTTTGTGTTAAGATGAGCTAACACATACACTAAATATTCAAATATTTGCCTGCAAGACTGAAATATGCATCAATCTCATACAATGTTGACACCTCTTTTGTGGAGTTAAACAATGAGAACAAATGCAGACAAAAAAAGATAGGCTAAGAGTTCCACCTGTTTCTAGTCTTTGCTAAATGAGGCTAACAGTTATAACCTGTTTGCAGTTTTCATGCTAAGCTAGGCTAACAGTTCCCACCTGTTTCCAGTCTTTGCTAAGCTAGGCTAACAGTTCTAACATGTGTTGTCTTTCGGCTAAGCTAGGCTAACAGTTCCCACCTGTTTCCAGCCTTTGCTATTAGCTTGGCTAACAGTTCCCACCTGTTTCCAGTCTTTCTGCTAAGCTAGGCTAACAGTTCTAACCTGTTTCCAGTCATTGTGCTAAGTTAGGCTAACAGTTCCCACCTCTTTCCAGTCTTTCTGCTAAGCTAGGCTAACAGTTCCAACCTGTTTTGTCTTTCTGCTAAGCTAGGCTAACAGTTCTAACCTGTTTTATCTTTCTGCTAAGTTTGGCTAACAGTTCCCACCTGTTTAAAGTCTTTATGCTAAGCTAGGCTAACAGTTGTAACCTGTTTACAGTCTGTGTTGTAAACTAAGCTAACAGTTCCCACCTAATTCCAGTCTTTATGCTAAGCTAGGCTAACAGTTGTAACCTGTTTACATTCTGTGTGCTAAGCTAGGCTAACAGTTCCCACCTAATTCCAGTTTTTATGCTAAGTTAGGCTAACAGTTCAAACCTGTTTAAAGTCTTTATGCTAAGCTAGGCTAACTGTTCTAACCTGTTTCCAGTCTTTATGCTAAGCTAGGCTAACAGTTGTGACCTTCTTGGTTTCTGCTAGGCTAAGCTAAAAGTTTTAATCTGCTATCAGTGTTTTTGCTAAGCTAGGCTAACAGTTCCCACCTGATTCCAGTCTTTATGCTAAGCTAGGCTAACAGTTCCCACCTGATTCGTCTTTATGCTAAGCTAGGCTAACAGTTCTAACATGTTTCCAGTCTGTGTGCAAAGCTAGGCTAACAGTTCCACCTGTTTCATCTTTCTGCTAACCTAGGCTAACAGTTCTAACCTGTTTCCAGTCTTTGTGGTAAGCTAAGCTAACCGATCCCACCTGTTTCAAGTCTTTGTGCTAAGCTAGGCTAACAGTTCCACCTGTTTCCAGTCTTTGCTAAACTAGGCTAACAGTTCTAACCTGTTTCCAGTCTTTGTGCTAAGCTAACTGATCCCACCTGTTCCCAGTCTTTGTGCTAAGCTAGGGTAACCGGTACACCTGTTTCCTTTCTTTGTGAAACTCGGCTAACAATTTTAACCTGTTTCCAGTGTTTGTGCTAAGCTGACCGTTCCCACCTGTTTCCAGTCTTTGTGCTAAGCTCTGCTAACAGTTCCCACCTGTTTCCGGTCTTTGTGTTAAGATAAGCTAACACATACACTAAATATTCAAATATTTGCCTGCAAGACTGAAATATGCATCAATCTCATACAATGTTGACACCTCTTTTGTGGAGTTAAACAATGAGAACAAATGCAGACAAAAAAAGATAGGCTAACAGTTCCACCTGTTTCTAGTCTTTGCTAAATGAGGCTAACAGTTATAACCTGTTTGCAGTTTTCATGCTAAGCTAGGCTAACAGTTCCCACATGTTTCCAGTCTTTGCTAAACTAGGCTAACAGTTCTAACCTGTTTTTAGTCTTTATGCTGTGCTAGGGTAGCTATTTTCCTCTGTTTCCAGTCTTTATGCTAAGCTAGGGTTACAGTTCTAACCTGTTTTGTCTTTCTGCTAAGCTAGGCTAACAGTTCTAACCTTTTTCCAGTCTTTGTGCTAAGCTAGGCTAACAGTTCTCACCTGTTTCTAGTCTTTATGCTATGCTAGGGTAGCTGTTCTAACCTGTTTTGTGTTTCTGCTAAGCTAGGCTAAAAGTTCTAACCTGTTTCCAGTCTTTATGCTAAGCTAGGCTAACAAGTCTAACCTGTTTCCAGTCTGTGTGCTAAGCTAGGCTAACAGTTCTAACCTGCTATCAGACTTTATGCTAAGCTAGGCTAACAGTTCCCACCTAATTCTAGTTTTTATGCTAAGCTAGGCTAAAAGTTCTAACCTGTTTAAAGTCTTTATGCTAAGCTAGGCTAACTGTTCTAACCTGTTTCCAGTCTGTGTGCTAAGCTAACAGTTATAATCTGCTATCAGTCTTCACACTAAGCTAGGCTAACAGTTCCCACCTGATTCCAGTCTTTATGCTAAGCTAGGCTAACAGTTGTAACCTTCTTTGTTTCTGCTAGGCTAACAGTTCCCACCTGATTCCAGTTTTTATGCTAAGCTAGGCTAACAGTTGTAACCTGTTTACAGTCTGTGTGCTATGCTAAGCTAACAGTTATAATCTGCTATCAGTCTTTACAGTAAGCTAGGCTAACAGTTCCCACCTGATTCCAGTCTTTATGCTAAGCTAGGCTAACTGGTCTAACCTGCTTTGTGTTTCTGCTAAGCTAGGCTAAAATTTCTAACCTGTTTCCAGTCTTTATGCTAAGCTAGGCTAACAGTTGTGACCTTCTTTGATTCTGCTCGGCTAAGCTAAAAGTTTTAATATGCTATCAGTGTTTTTGCTAAGCTAGGCTAACAGTTCCCACCTGATTCCAGTATTTATGCTTAGCTAGGCCAACAGTTTTAACCTGTTTTGTCTTTCTGCTAAGCTAGGCTAACAGTTCCCACCTGTTTCCATCCTTTGTGATAAGCTCGGCTCACAGCTCCCACCTGTTTCCAGTCTTTGCTAAACTAGGCTAACAGTTCTAACCATTTTCCAGTCGTTGTGCTAAGTTAGGCTAACAGTTCCCACCTGTTTCCAGTCGTTGTGCTAAGCTAGGCTAACAGTTCCACCTCTTTCCAGTCTTTGTGCTAAGCTAGGCTAACAGTTCCACCTGTTTCCAGTCTTTGCAAATATACGCTAACATTTCTAACCAGTTTACAGTCTTTGTGCGAAGCTAGGCTAACAGTTCCCCCTGTTTGCAGTCTGTGTGGTAAGCTAGGCTAACAGTTCCACCTGTTTCCAGTCTTTGCTAAACTAGGCTAACAGTTCTAACCTGTTTCCAGTCTTTGTGCTAAGCTAAGATAACTGATCCCACCTGTTCCCAGTCTTTGTGCTAAGCTAGGGTAACAGGTCCACCTGTTTCCTTTCTTTGTGAAACTAGGCTAACAATTTTAACCTGTTTCCAGTGTTTGTGCTAAGCTGACCGTTCCCACCTGTTTCCAGTCTTTGTGCTAAGCTCTGCTAACAGTTTCCACCTGTTTCCGGTCTTTGTGTTAAGATGAGCTAACACATACACTAAATATTCAAATATTTGCCTGCAAGACTGAAATATGCATCAATCTCATACAATGTTGACACCTCTTTTGTGGAGTTAAACAATGAGAACAAATGCAGACAAAAAAAGATAGGCTAAGAGTTCCACCTGTTTCTAGTCTTTGCTAAATGAGGCTAACAGTTATAACCTGTTTGCAGTTTTCATGCTAAGCTAGGCTAACAGTTCCCACCTGTTTCCAGTCTTTGCTAAGCTAGGCTAACAGTTCTAACATGTGTTGTCTTTCGGCTAAGCTAGGCTAACAGTTCCCACCTGTTTCCAGCCTTTGCTATTAGCTTGGCTAACAGTTCCCACCTGTTTCCAGTCTTTCTGCTAAGCTAGGCTAACAGTTCTAACCTGTTTCCAGTCATTGTGCTAAGTTAGGCTAACAGTTCCCACCTCTTTCCAGTCTTTCTGCTAAGCTAGGCTAACAGTTCCAACCTGTTTTGTCTTTCTGCTAAGCTAGGCTAACAGTTCTAACCTGTTTTATCTTTCTGCTAAGTTTGGCTAACAGTTCCCACCTGTTTAAAGTCTTTATGCTAAGCTAGGCTAACAGTTGTAACCTGTTTACAGTCTGTGTTGTAAACTAAGCTAACAGTTCCCACCTAATTCCAGTCTTTATGCTAAGCTAGGCTAACAGTTGTAACCTGTTTACATTCTGTGTGCTAAGCTAGGCTAACAGTTCCCACCTAATTCCAGTTTTTATGCTAAGTTAGGCTAACAGTTCAAACCTGTTTAAAGTCTTTATGCTAAGCTAGGCTAACTGTTCTAACCTGTTTCCAGTCTTTATGCTAAGCTAGGCTAACAGTTGTGACCTTCTTGGTTTCTGCTAGGCTAAGCTAAAAGTTTTAATCTGCTATCAGTGTTTTTGCTAAGCTAGGCTAACAGTTCCCACCTGATTCCAGTCTTTATGCTAAGCTAGGCTAACAGTTCCCACCTGATTCGTCTTTATGCTAAGCTAGGCTAACAGTTCTAACATGTTTCCAGTCTGTGTGCAAAGCTAGGCTAACAGTTCCACCTGTTTCATCTTTCTGCTAACCTAGGCTAACAGTTCTAACCTGTTTCCAGTCTTTGTGGTAAGCTAAGCTAACCGATCCCACCTGTTTCAGTCTTTGTGCTAAGCTAGGCTAACAGTTCCACCTGTTTCCAGTCTTTGCTAAACTAGGCTAACAGTTCTAACCTGTTTCCAGTCTTTGTGCTAAGCTAACTGATCCCACCTGTTCCCAGTCTTTGTGCTAAGCTAGGGTAACCGGTACACCTGTTTCCTTTCTTTGTGAAACTCGGCTAACAATTTTAACCTGTTTCCAGTGTTTGTGCTAAGCTGACCGTTCCCACCTGTTTCCAGTCTTTGTGCTAAGCTCTGCTAACAGTTCCCACCTGTTTCCGGTCTTTGTGTTAAGATAAGCTAACACATACACTAAATATTCAAATATTTGCCTGCAAGACTGAAATATGCATCAATCTCATACAATGTTGACACCTCTTTTGTGGAGTTAAACAATGAGAACAAATGCAGACAAAAAAAGATAGGCTAACAGTTCCACCTGTTTCTAGTCTTTGCTAAATGAGGCTAACAGTTATAACCTGTTTGCAGTTTTCATGCTAAGCTAGGCTAACAGTTCCCACATGTTTCCAGTCTTTGCTAAACTAGGCTAACAGTTCTAACCTGTTTTTAGTCTTTATGCTGTGCTAGGGTAGCTATTTTCCTCTGTTTCCAGTCTTTATGCTAAGCTAGGGTTACAGTTCTAACCTGTTTTGTCTTTCTGCTAAGCTAGGCTAACAGTTCTAACCTTTTTCCAGTCTTTGTGCTAAGCTAGGCTAACAGTTCTCACCTGTTTCTAGTCTTTATGCTATGCTAGGGTAGCTGTTCTAACCTGTTTTGTGTTTCTGCTAAGCTAGGCTAAAAGTTCTAACCTGTTTCCAGTCTTTATGCTAAGCTAGGCTAACAAGTCTAACCTGTTTCCAGTCTGTGTGCTAAGCTAGGCTAACAGTTCTAACCTGCTATCAGACTTTATGCTAAGCTAGGCTAACAGTTCCCACCTAATTCTAGTTTTTATGCTAAGCTAGGCTAAAAGTTCTAACCTGTTTAAAGTCTTTATGCTAAGCTAGGCTAACTGTTCTAACCTGTTTCCAGTCTGTGTGCTAAGCTAACAGTTATAATCTGCTATCAGTCTTCACACTAAGCTAGGCTAACAGTTCCCACCTGATTCCAGTCTTTATGCTAAGCTAGGCTAACAGTTGTAACCTTCTTTGTTTCTGCTAGGCTAACAGTTCCCACCTGATTCCAGTTTTTATGCTAAGCTAGGCTAACAGTTGTAACCTGTTTACAGTCTGTGTGCTATGCTAAGCTAACAGTTATAATCTGCTATCAGTCTTTACAGTAAGCTAGGCTAACAGTTCCCACCTGATTCCAGTCTTTATGCTAAGCTAGGCTAACTGGTCTAACCTGCTTTGTGTTTCTGCTAAGCTAGGCTAAAATTTCTAACCTGTTTCCAGTCTTTATGCTAAGCTAGGCTAACAGTTGTGACCTTCTTTGATTCTGCTCGGCTAAGCTAAAAGTTTTAATATGCTATCAGTGTTTTTGCTAAGCTAGGCTAACAGTTCCCACCTGATTCCAGTATTTATGCTTAGCTAGGCCAACAGTTTTAACCTGTTTTGTCTTTCTGCTAAGCTAGGCTAACAGTTCCCACCTGTTTCCATCCTTTGTGATAAGCTCGGCTCACAGCTCCCACCTGTTTCCAGTCTTTGCTAAACTAGGCTAACAGTTCTAACCATTTTCCAGTCGTTGTGCTAAGTTAGGCTAACAGTTCCCACCTGTTTCCAGTCGTTGTGCTAAGCTAGGCTAACAGTTCCACCTCTTTCCAGTCTTTGTGCTAAGCTAGGCTAACAGTTCCACCTGTTTCCAGTCTTTGCAAATATACGCTAACATTTCTAACCAGTTTACAGTCTTTGTGCGAAGCTAGGCTAACAGTTCCCCCTGTTTGCAGTCTGTGTGGTAAGCTAGGCTAACAGTTCCACCTGTTTCCAGTCTTTGCTAAACTAGGCTAACAGTTCTAACCTGTTTCCAGTCTTTGTGCTAAGCTAAGATAACTGATCCCACCTGTTCCCAGTCTTTGTGCTAAGCTAGGGTAACAGGTCCACCTGTTTCCTTTCTTTGTGAAACTAGGCTAACAATTTTAACCTGTTTCCAGTGTTTGTGCTAAGCTGACCGTTCCCACCTGTTTCCAGTCTTTGTGCTAAGCTCTGCTAACAGTTTCCACCTGTTTCCGGTCTTTGTGTTAAGATGAGCTAACACATACACTAAATATTCAAATATTTGCCTGCAAGACTGAAATATGCATCAATCTCATACAATGTTGACACCTCTTTTGTGGAGTTAAACAATGAGAACAAATGCAGACAAAAAAAGATAGGCTAAGAGTTCCACCTGTTTCTAGTCTTTGCTAAATGAGGCTAACAGTTATAACCTGTTTGCAGTTTTCATGCTAAGCTAGGCTAACAGTTCCCACCTGTTTCCAGTCTTTGCTAAGCTAGGCTAACAGTTCTAACATGTGTTGTCTTTCGGCTAAGCTAGGCTAACAGTTCCCACCTGTTTCCAGCCTTTGCTATTAGCTTGGCTAACAGTTCCCACCTGTTTCCAGTCTTTCTGCTAAGCTAGGCTAACAGTTCTAACCTGTTTCCAGTCATTGTGCTAAGTTAGGCTAACAGTTCCCACCTCTTTCCAGTCTTTCTGCTAAGCTAGGCTAACAGTTCCAACCTGTTTTGTCTTTCTGCTAAGCTAGGCTAACAGTTCTAACCTGTTTTATCTTTCTGCTAAGTTTGGCTAACAGTTCCCACCTGTTTAAAGTCTTTATGCTAAGCTAGGCTAACAGTTGTAACCTGTTTACAGTCTGTGTTGTAAACTAAGCTAACAGTTCCCACCTAATTCCAGTCTTTATGCTAAGCTAGGCTAACAGTTGTAACCTGTTTACATTCTGTGTGCTAAGCTAGGCTAACAGTTCCCACCTAATTCCAGTTTTTATGCTAAGTTAGGCTAACAGTTCAAACCTGTTTAAAGTCTTTATGCTAAGCTAGGCTAACTGTTCTAACCTGTTTCCAGTCTTTATGCTAAGCTAGGCTAACAGTTGTGACCTTCTTGGTTTCTGCTAGGCTAAGCTAAAAGTTTTAATCTGCTATCAGTGTTTTTGCTAAGCTAGGCTAACAGTTCCCACCTGATTCTAGTCTTTATGCTAAGCTAGGCTAACAGTTCCACCTGATTCAAGTCTTTATGCTAAGCTAGGCTAACAGTTCTAACATGTTTCCAGTCTTGTGTAGTAGTAAGCCCTTAGTTGCTAAGGCTAACAGTTCCACCTGTTTCCAGTCTTTGCTAAACTAGGCTAACAGTTCTAACCTGTTTCCAGTCTTTGTGCTAAGCTAACTGATCCCACCTGTTCCCAGTCTTTGTGCTAAGCTAGGGTAACCGGTACACCTGTTTCCTTTCTTTGTGAAACTCGGCTAACAATTTTAACCTGTTTCCAGTGTTTGTGCTAAGCTGACCGTTCCCACCTGTTTCCAGTCTTTGTGCTAAGCTCTGCTAACAGTTCCCACCTGTTTCCGGTCTTTGTGTTAAGATAAGCTAACACATACACTAAATATTCAAATATTTGCCTGCAAGACTGAAATATGCATCAATCTCATACAATGTTGACACCTCTTTTGTGGAGTTAAACAATGAGAACAAATGCAGACAAAAAAAGATAGGCTAACAGTTCCACCTGTTTCTAGTCTTTGCTAAATGAGGCTAACAGTTATAACCTGTTTGCAGTTTTCATGCTAAGCTAGGCTAACAGTTCCCACATGTTTCCAGTCTTTGCTAAACTAGGCTAACAGTTCTAACCTGTTTTTAGTCTTTATGCTGTGCTAGGGTAGCTATTTTCCTCTGTTTCCAGTCTTTATGCTAAGCTAGGGTTACAGTTCTAACCTGTTTTGTCTTTCTGCTAAGCTAGGCTAACAGTTCTAACCTTTTTCCAGTCTTTGTGCTAAGCTAGGCTAACAGTTCTCACCTGTTTCTAGTCTTTATGCTATGCTAGGGTAGCTGTTCTAACCTGTTTTGTGTTTCTGCTAAGCTAGGCTAAAAGTTCTAACCTGTTTCCAGTCTTTATGCTAAGCTAGGCTAACAAGTCTAACCTGTTTCCAGTCTGTGTGCTAAGCTAGGCTAACAGTTCTAACCTGCTATCAGACTTTATGCTAAGCTAGGCTAACAGTTCCCACCTAATTCTAGTTTTTATGCTAAGCTAGGCTAAAAGTTCTAACCTGTTTAAAGTCTTTATGCTAAGCTAGGCTAACTGTTCTAACCTGTTTCCAGTCTGTGTGCTAAGCTAACAGTTATAATCTGCTATCAGTCTTCACACTAAGCTAGGCTAACAGTTCCCACCTGATTCCAGTCTTTATGCTAAGCTAGGCTAACAGTTGTAACCTTCTTTGTTTCTGCTAGGCTAACAGTTCCCACCTGATTCCAGTTTTTATGCTAAGCTAGGCTAACAGTTGTAACCTGTTTACAGTCTGTGTGCTATGCTAAGCTAACAGTTATAATCTGCTATCAGTCTTTACAGTAAGCTAGGCTAACAGTTCCCACCTGATTCCAGTCTTTATGCTAAGCTAGGCTAACTGGTCTAACCTGCTTTGTGTTTCTGCTAAGCTAGGCTAAAATTTCTAACCTGTTTCCAGTCTTTATGCTAAGCTAGGCTAACAGTTGTGACCTTCTTTGATTCTGCTCGGCTAAGCTAAAAGTTTTAATATGCTATCAGTGTTTTTGCTAAGCTAGGCTAACAGTTCCCACCTGATTCCAGTATTTATGCTTAGCTAGGCCAACAGTTTTAACCTGTTTTGTCTTTCTGCTAAGCTAGGCTAACAGTTCCCACCTGTTTCCATCCTTTGTGATAAGCTCGGCTCACAGCTCCCACCTGTTTCCAGTCTTTGCTAAACTAGGCTAACAGTTCTAACCATTTTCCAGTCGTTGTGCTAAGTTAGGCTAACAGTTCCCACCTGTTTCCAGTCGTTGTGCTAAGCTAGGCTAACAGTTCCACCTCTTTCCAGTCTTTGTGCTAAGCTAGGCTAACAGTTCCACCTGTTTCCAGTCTTTGCAAATATACGCTAACATTTCTAACCAGTTTACAGTCTTTGTGCGAAGCTAGGCTAACAGTTCCCCCTGTTTGCAGTCTGTGTGGTAAGCTAGGCTAACAGTTCCACCTGTTTCCAGTCTTTGCTAAACTAGGCTAACAGTTCTAACCTGTTTCCAGTCTTTGTGCTAAGCTAAGATAACTGATCCCACCTGTTCCCAGTCTTTGTGCTAAGCTAGGGTAACAGGTCCACCTGTTTCCTTTCTTTGTGAAACTAGGCTAACAATTTTAACCTGTTTCCAGTGTTTGTGCTAAGCTGACCGTTCCCACCTGTTTCCAGTCTTTGTGCTAAGCTCTGCTAACAGTTTCCACCTGTTTCCGGTCTTTGTGTTAAGATGAGCTAACACATACACTAAATATTCAAATATTTGCCTGCAAGACTGAAATATGCATCAATCTCATACAATGTTGACACCTCTTTTGTGGAGTTAAACAATGAGAACAAATGCAGACAAAAAAAGATAGGCTAAGAGTTCCACCTGTTTCTAGTCTTTGCTAAATGAGGCTAACAGTTATAACCTGTTTGCAGTTTTCATGCTAAGCTAGGCTAACAGTTCCCACCTGTTTCCAGTCTTTGCTAAGCTAGGCTAACAGTTCTAACATGTGTTGTCTTTCGGCTAAGCTAGGCTAACAGTTCCCACCTGTTTCCAGCCTTTGCTATTAGCTTGGCTAACAGTTCCCACCTGTTTCCAGTCTTTCTGCTAAGCTAGGCTAACAGTTCTAACCTGTTTCCAGTCATTGTGCTAAGTTAGGCTAACAGTTCCCACCTCTTTCCAGTCTTTCTGCTAAGCTAGGCTAACAGTTCCAACCTGTTTTGTCTTTCTGCTAAGCTAGGCTAACAGTTCTAACCTGTTTTATCTTTCTGCTAAGTTTGGCTAACAGTTCCCACCTGTTTAAAGTCTTTATGCTAAGCTAGGCTAACAGTTGTAACCTGTTTACAGTCTGTGTTGTAAACTAAGCTAACAGTTCCCACCTAATTCCAGTCTTTATGCTAAGCTAGGCTAACAGTTGTAACCTGTTTACATTCTGTGTGCTAAGCTAGGCTAACAGTTCCCACCTAATTCCAGTTTTTATGCTAAGTTAGGCTAACAGTTCAAACCTGTTTAAAGTCTTTATGCTAAGCTAGGCTAACTGTTCTAACCTGTTTCCAGTCTTTATGCTAAGCTAGGCTAACAGTTGTGACCTTCTTGGTTTCTGCTAGGCTAAGCTAAAAGTTTTAATCTGCTATCAGTGTTTTTGCTAAGCTAGGCTAACAGTTCCCACCTGATTCCAGTCTTTATGCTAAGCTAGGCTAACAGTTCCCACCTGATTCGTCTTTATGCTAAGCTAGGCTAACAGTTCTAACATGTTTCCAGTCTGTGTGCAAAGCTAGGCTAACAGTTCCACCTGTTTCATCTTTCTGCTAACCTAGGCTAACAGTTCTAACCTGTTTCCAGTCTTTGTGGTAAGCTAAGCTAACCGATCCCACCTGTTTCAAGTCTTTGTGCTAAGCTAGGCTAACAGTTCCACCTGTTTCCAGTCTTTGCTAAACTAGGCTAACAGTTCTAACCTGTTTCTATTCTTTATGCTATGCTAGGATAGCTATTTTTCTCTGTTTCCAGTCTTAATTCTAAGCTAGGCTAACAGTTCTAACCTGTTTATTCTTTCGGCTAAGCTAGGCTAACAGTTCCCACCTGTTTCCAGCCTTTGTGATTAGCTTGGCTAACAGTTCCCACCTGTTTCCAGTCTTTCTGCTAAGCTAGGCTAACAGTTCTAAACTGTTTCCAGTCTTTGTGCTAAGGTAGACTAACAGTTCTCACCTGTTTCCAGTCTTTGCTAAACTAGGCTAACAGTTCTAACCTGTTTCTAGTCTTTATGCTATGCTAGGGTAGCTGTTTTCTTTTGTTTCCAGTCTTTATGTTAAGCTAGGCCAACAGTTGTCACCTGTTTACAGTCTGTGTGCTAAACTAAGCTAACAGTTCCCACCTAATTCCAGTCTTTATGCTAAGCCAGGCTAACAGTTGTAACCTGTTTACAGTCTGTGTGTTAAGCTAGGCTAACAGTTCCCACCTGATTCCAGTTTTTATGCTAAGCTAGGCTAACAGTTGTAACCTGCTGTGTGTTTCTGCTAAGCTAGGCTAAAATTTCTAACCTGTTTCCAGTCTTCACGCTAAGCTAGGCTAACAGTTGTGACCTTCTTGGTTTCTGCTAGGCTAAGCTAAAAGTCTTAATCTGCTATCAGTGTTTTTGCTAAGCTAGGCTAACAGTTCCCACCTGATTCTAGTCTTTATGCTAAGCTAGGCTAACAGTTCCCACCTGATTCAAGTCTTTATGCTAAGCTAGGCTAACAGTTCTAACATGTTTCCAGTCTGTGTGGTAAGCTAGGCTAACAGTTCCACCTGTTTCCAGTCTTTGCTAAACTAGGCTAACAGTTCTAACCTGTTTCCAGTCTTTGTGCTAAGCTAGGCTAACAGTTCCACCTGTTTCCAGTCTTTGCGAATATACGCTAACATTTCTAACCAGTTTACAGTCTTTGTGTTAAGCTAGGCTAACAGTTCCCCCTGTTTGCAGTCTGTGTGGTAAGCTAGGCTAACAGTTCCACCTGTTTCCAGTCTTTGCTAAACTAGGCTAACAGTTCTAACCTGTTTCCAGTCTTTGTGCTAAGCTAACTGATCCCACCTGTTCCCAGTCTTTGTGCTAAGCTAGGGTGACAGGTCCCACCTGATTCCAGTTTTTCTGCTAAGCTAGGCTAACAGTTGTAACCTGCTTTGTGTTTCTGCTAAGCTAGGCTAAAATTTCTAACCTGTTTCCAGTCTTTATGCTAAGCTAGGCTAACAGTTGTGACCTTCTTGGTTTCTGCTAGGCTAAGCTAAAAGTCTTAATCTGCTATCAGTGTTTTTGCTAAGCTAGGCTAACAGTTCCCACCTGATTCTAGTCTTTATGCTAAGCTAGGCTAACAGTTCCCACTGATTCAAGTCTTTATGCTAAGCTAGGCTAACAGTTCTAACATGTTTCCAGTCTGTGTGGTAAGCTAGGCTAACAGTTCCCACCTGTTTCCAGTCTTTGTGCTAAGCTAGGCTAACAGTTCCACCTGTTTCCAGTCTTTGTGAATATACGCTAACATTTCTAACCAGTTTACAGTCTTTGTGCGAAGCTAGGCTAACAGTTCCCCCTGTTTGCAGTCTGTATGGTAAGCTAGGCTAACAGTTCCACCTGTTTCCAGTCTTTGCTAAACTAGGCTAACAGTTCTAACCTGTTTCCAGTCTTTGTGCTAAGCTAGGCTAACAGTTCCACCTGTTTCCAGTCTTTGCGAATATACGCTAACATTTCTAACCAGTTTACAGTCTTTGTGTTAAGCTAGGCTAACAGTTCCCCCTGTTTGCAGTCTGTGTGGTAAGCTAGGCTAACAGTTCCACCTGTTTCCAGTCTTTGCTAAACTAGGCTAACAGTTCTAACCTGTTTCCAGTCTTTGTGCTAAGCTAACTGATCCCACCTGTTCCCAGTCTTTGTGCTAAGCTAGGGTAACAGGTCCACCTGTTTCCTTTCTTTGTGAAACTCGGCTAACAATTTTAACCTGTTTCCAGTGTTTGTGCTAAGCTGACCGTTCCCACCTGTTTCCAGTCTTTGTGCTAAGCTCTGCTAACAGTTCCCACCTGTTTCCGGTCTTTGTGTTAAGATAAGCTAACACATACACTAAATATTCAAATATTTGCCTGCAAGACTGAAATATGCATCAATCTCATACAATGTTGACACCTCTTTTGTGGAGTTAAACAATGAGAACAAATGCAGACAAAAAAAAGATAGGCTAACAGTTCCACCTGTTTCTAGTCTTTGCTAAATGAGGCTAACAGTTATAACCTGTTTGCAGTTTTCATGCTAAGCTAGGCTAACAGTTCCCACATGTTTCCAGTCTTTGCTAAACTAGGCTAACAGTTCTAACCTGTTTTAGTCTTTATGCTGTGCTAGGGTAGCTATTTTCCTCTGTTTCCAGTCTTTATGCTAAGCTAGGGTTACAGTTCTAACCTGTTTTGTCTTTCTGCTAAGCTAGGCTAAAAGTTCTAACCTGTTTCCAGTCTTTGTGCTAAGCTAGGCTAACAGTTCTCACCTGTTTCTAGTCTTTATGCTATGCTAGGGTAGCTGTTCTAACCTGTTTTGTGTTTCTGCTAAGCTAGGCTAAAAGTTCTAACCTGTTTCCAGTCTTTATGCTAAGCTAGGCTAACAAGTCTAACCTGTTTCCAGTCTGTGTGCTAAGCTAGGCTAACAGTTCTAACCTGCTATCAGACTTTATGCTAAGCTAGGCTAACAGTTCCCACCTAATTCCAGTTTTTATGCTAAGCTAGGCTAAAAGTTCTAACCTGTTTAAAGTCTTTATGCTAAGCTAGGCTAACTGTTCTAACCTGTTTCCAGTCTGTGTGCTAAGCTAAGCTAACAGTTATAATCTGCTATCAGTCTTCACACTAAGCTAGGCTAACAGTTCCCACCTGATTCCAGTCTTTATGCTAAGCTAGGCTAACAGTTGTAACCTTCTTTGTTTCTGCTAGGCTAACAGTTCCCACCTGATTCCAGTTTTTATGCTAAGCTAGGCTAACAGTTGTAACCTGTTTACAGTCTGTGTGCTATGCTAAGCTAACAGTTATAATCTGCTATCAGTCTTTACAGTAAGCTAGGCTAACAGTTCCCACCTGATTCCAGTCTTTATGCTAAGCTAGGCTAACTGTTCTCACCTGCTTTGTGTTTCTGCTAAGCTAGGCTAAAATTTCTAACCTGTTTCCAGTCTTTATGCTAAGCTAGGCTAACAGTTGTGACCTTCTTTGATTCTGCTCGGCTAAGCTAAAAGTTTTAATATGCTATCAGTGTTTTTGCTAAGCTAGGCTAACAGTTCCCACCTGATTCCAGTATTTATGCTAAGCTACGCCAACAGTTTTAACCTGTTTTGTCTTTCTGCTAAGCTAGGCTAACAGTTCCCACCTGTTTCCATCCTTTGTGATAAGCTCGGCTCACAGCTCCCACCTGTTTCCAGTCTTTGCTAAACTAGGCTAACAGTTCTAACCATTTTCCAGTCGTTGTGCTAAGTTAGGCTAACAGTTCCCACCTGTTTCCAGTCTTTGTGCTAAGCTAGGCTAACAGTTCCACCTGTTTCCAGTCTTTGCGAATATACGCTAACATTTCTAACCAGTTTACAGTCTTTGTGCGAAGCTAGGCTAACAGTTCCCCCTGTTTGCAGTCTGTGTGGTAAGCTAGGCTAACAGTTCCACCTGTTTCCAGTCTTTGCTAAACTAGGCTAACAGTTCTAACCTGTTTCCAGTCTTTGTGCTAAGCTAAGATAACTGATCCCACCTGTTCCCAGTCTTTGTGCTAAGCTGGGGTAACAGGTCCACCTGTTTCCTTTCTTTGTGAAACTAGGCTAACAATTTTAACCTGTTTCCAGTGTTTGTGCTAAGCTGACCGTTCCCACCTGTTTCCAGTCTTTGTGCTAAGCTCTGCTAACAGTTTCCACCTGTTTCCGGTCTTTGTGTTAAGATAAGCTAACACATACACTAAATATTCAAATATTTGCCTGCAAGACTGAAATATGCATCAATCTCATACAATGTTGACACCTCTTTTGTGGAGTTAAACAATGAGAACAAATGCAGACAAAAAAGATAGGCTAAGAGTTCCACCTGTTTCTAGTCTTTGCTAAATGAGGCTAACGGTTATAACCTGTTTGCAGTTTTCAAGCTAAGCTAGGCTAACAGTTCCCACCTGTTTCCAGTCTTTGCTAAGCTAGGCTAACAGTTCTAACATGTGTTGTCTTTCGGCTAAGCTAGGCTAACAGTTCCCACCTGTTTCCAGCCTTTGTGATTAGCTTGGCTAACAGTTCCCACCTGTTTCCAGTCTTTCTGCTAAGCTAGGCTAACAGTTCTAACCTGTTTCCAGTCATTGTGCTAAGTTAGGCTAACAGTTCCCACCTCTTTCCAGTCTTTCTGCTAAGGTAGGCTAACAGTTCCAACCTGTTTTGTCTTTCTGCTAAGCTAGGCTAACAGTTCTAACCTGTTTTATCTTTCTGCTAAGTTTGGCTAACAGTTCCCACCTGTTTAAAGTCTTTATGCTAAGCTAGGCTAACAGTTGTAACCTGTTTACAGTCTGTGTTGTAAACTAAGCTAACAGTTCCCACCTAATTCCAGTCTTTATGCTAAGCTAGGCTAACAGTTGTAACCTGTTTACATTCTGTGTGCTAAGCTAGGCTAACAGTTCCCACCTAATTCCAGTTTTTATGCTAAGTTAGGCTAACAGTTCAAACCTGTTTAAAGTCTTTATGCTAAGCTAGGCTAACTGTTCTAACCTGTTTCCAGTCTGTTTGCTAAGCTAAGCTAACAGTTATAATCTGCTATCAGTCTTTATGCTAAGCTAGGCTAACAGTTCTAACCTGTTTCCAGTCTTTATGCTAAGCTAGACTAACTGTTCTAACCTCTTTCCAGTCTTTCTGCTAAGCTAGGCTAACAGTACCAACCTGTTTTGTCTTTCTGCTAAGCTAGGCTAACAGTTCTAACCTGTTTTATCTTTTTGCTAAGTTTGGCTAACAGTTCCCACCTGTTTAAAGTCTTTATGCTAAGCTAGGCTAACAGTTGTAACCTGTTTCCAGTGTTTGTGCTAAGCTGACCGTTCCCACCTGTTTCCAGTCTTTGTGCTAAGCTCTGCTAACAGTTTCCACCTGTTTCCGGTCTTTGTGTTAAGATAAGCTAACACATACACTAAATATTCAAATATTTGCCTGCAAGACTGAAATATGCATCAATCTCATACAATGTTGACACCTCTTTTGTGGAGTTAAACAATTAGAACAAATGCAGACAAAAAAAGATAGGCTAAGAGTTCCACCTGTTTCTAGTCTTTGCTAAATGAGGCTAACAGTTATAACCTGTTTGCAGTTTTCAAGCTAAGCTAGGCTAACAGTTCCCACCTGTTTCCAGTCTTTGCTAAGCTAGGCTAACAGTTCTAACATGTGTTGTCTTTCGGCTAAGCTAGGCTAACAGTTCCCACCTGTTTCCAGCCTTTGCTATTAGCTTGGCTAACAGTTCCCACCTGTTTCCAGTCTTTCTGCTAAGCTAGGCTAACAGTTCTAACCTGTTTCCAGTCATTGTGCTAAGTTAGGCTAACAGTTCCCACCTCTTTCCAGTCTTTCTGCTAAGCTAGGCTAACAGTTCCAACCTGTTTTGTCTTTCTGCTAAGCTAGGCTAACAGTTCTAACCTGTTTTATCTTTCTGCTAAGTTTGGCTAACAGTTCCCACCTGTTTAAAGTCTTTATGCTAAGCTAGGCTAACAGTTGTAACCTGTTTACAGTCTGTGTTGTAAACTAAGCTAACAGTTCCCACCTAATTCCAGTCTTTATGCTAAGCTAGGCTAACAGTTGTAACCTGTTTACATTCTGTGTGCTAAGCTAGGCTAACAGTTCCCACCTAATTCCAGTTTTTATGCTAAGTTAGGCTAACAGTTCAAACCTGTTTAAAGTCTTTATGCTAAGCTAGGCTAACTGTTCTAACCTGTTTCCAGTCTGTTTGCTAAGCTAAGCTAACAGTTATAATCTGCTATCAGTCTTTATGCTAAGCTAGGCTAACAGTTCTAACCTGTTTCCACTCTTTATGCTAAGCTAGACTAACTGTTCTAACCTCTTTCCAGTCTTTCTGCTAAGCTAGGCTAACAGTTCCAACCTGTTTTGTCTTCTGCTAAGCTAGGCTAACAGTTCTAACCTGTTTTATCTTTTTGCTAAGTTTGGCTAACAGTTCCCACCTGTTTAAAGTCTTTATGCTAAGCTAGGCTAACAGTTGTAACCTGTTTCCAGTGTTTGTGCTAAGCTGACCGTTCCCACCTGTTTCCAGTCTTTGTGCTAAGCTCTGCTAACAGTTTCCACCTGTTTCCGGTCTTTGTGTTAAGATAAGCTAACACATACACTAAATATTCAAATATTTGCCTGCAAGACTGAAATATGCATCAATCTCATACAATGTTGACACCTCTTTTGTGGAGTTAAACAATGAGAACAAATGCAGACAAAAAAAGATAGGCTAACAGTTCCACCTGTTTCTAGTCTTTGCTAAATGAGGCTAACAGTTATAACCTGTTTGCAGTTTTCATGCTAAGCTAGGCTAACAGTTCCCACCTGTTTCCAGTCTTTGCTAAGCTAGGCTAACAGTTCTAACATGTGTTGTCTTTCGGCTAAGCTAGGCTAACAGTTCCCACCTGTTTCCAGCCTTTGCTATTAGCTTGGCTAACAGTTCCCACCTGTTTCCAGTCTTTCTGCTAAGCTAGGCTAACAGTTCTAACCTGTTTCCAGTCATTGTGCTAAGTTAGGCTAACAGTTCCCACCTATTTCCAGTCTTTCTGCTAAGCTAGGCTAATAGTTCCAACCTGTTTTGTCTTTCTGCTAAGCTAGGCTAACAGTTCTAACCTGTTTTATCTTTCTGCTAAGTTTGGCTAACAGTTCCCACCTGTTTAAAGTCTTTATGCTAAACTAGGCTAACAGTTGTAACCTGTTTACAGTCTGTGTTGTAAACTAAGCTAACAGTTCCCACCTAATTCCAGTCTTTATGCTAAGCTAGGCTAACAGTTGTAACCTGTTTACATTCTGTGTGCTAAGCTAGGCTAACAGTTCCCACCTAATTCCAGTTTTTATGCTAAGTTAGGCTAACAGTTCAAACCTGTTTAAAGTCTTTATGCTAAGCTAGGCTAACTGTTCTAACCTGTTTCCAGTCTGTTTGCTAAGCTAACAGTTATAATCTGCTATCAGTCTTTATGCTAAGCTAGGCTAACAGTTCTAACCTGTTTCCAGTCTTTATGCTAAGCTAGACTAACTGTTCTAACCTCTTTCCAGTCTTTCTGCTAAGCTAGGCTAACAGTTCCAACCTGTTTTGTCTTTCTGCTAAGCTAGGCTAACAGTTCCACCTGTTTCCAGTCTTTGTGAATATACGCTAACATTTCTAACCAGTTTACAGTCTTTGTGCGAAGCTAGGCTAACAGTTCCCCCTGTTTGCAGTCTGTGTGGTAAGCTAGGCTAACAGTTCCACCTGTTTCCAGTCTTTGCTAAACTAGGCTAACAGTTCTAACCTGTTTCCAGTCTTTGTGCTAAGCTAGGCTAACAGTTCCACCTGTTTCCAGTCTTTGCGAATATACGCTAACATTTCTAACCAGTTTACAGTCTTTGTGTTAAGCTAGGCTAACAGTTCCCCCTGTTTGCAGTCTGTGTGGTAAGCTAGGCTAACAGTTCTAACCTGTTTCCAGTCTTTGTGCTAAGCTAACTGATCCCACCTGTTCCCAGTCTTTGTGCTAAGCTAGGGTAACAGGTCCACCTGTTTCCTTTCTTTGTGAAACTCGGCTAACAATTTTAACCTGTTTCCAGTGTTTGTGCTAAGCTGACCGTTCCCACCTGTTTCCAGTCTTTGTGCTAAGCTCTGCTAACAGTTCCCACCTGTTTCCGGTCTTTGTGTTAAGATAAGCTAACACATACACTAAATATTCAAATATTTGCCTGCAAGACTGAAATATGCATCAATCTCATACAATGTTGACACCTCTTTTGTGGAGTTAAACAATGAGAACAAATGCAGACAAAAAAAAGATAGGCTAACAGTTCCACCTGTTTCTAGTCTTTGCTAAATGAGGCTAACAGTTATAACCTGTTTGCAGTTTTCATGCTAAGCTAGGCTAACAGTTCCACATGTTTCCAGTCTTTGCCAAACTAGGCTAACAGTTCTAACCTGTTTTTAGTCTTTATGCTGTGCTAGGGTAGCTATTTTCCTCTGTTTCCAGTCTTTATGCTAAGCTAGGGTTACAGTTCTAACCTGTTTCCAGTCTTTGTGCTAAGCTAGGCTAACAGTTCTCACCTGTTTCTAGTCTTTATGCTATGCTAGGGTAGCTGTTCTAACCTGTTTTGTGTTTCTGCTAAGCTAGGCTAAAAGTTCTAACCTGTTTCCAGTCTTTATGCTAAGCTAGGCTAACAAGTCTAACCTGTTTCCAGTCTGTGTGCTAAGCTAGGCTAACAGTTCTAACCTGCTATCAGACTTTATGCTAAGCTAGGCTAACAGTTCCCACCTAATTCCAGTTTTTATGCTAAGCTAGGCTAAAAGTTCTAACCTGTTAAAAGTCTTTATGCTAAGCTAGGCTAACTGTTCTAACCTGTTTCCAGTCTGTGTGCTAAGCTAAGCTAACAGTTATAATCTGCTATCAGTCTTCACACTAAGCTAGGCTAACAGTTCCCACCTGATTCCAGTCTTTATGCTAAGCTAGGCTAACAGTTGTAACCTTCTTTGTTTCTGCTAGGCTAACAGTTCCCACCTGATTCCAGTTTTTATGCTAAGCTAGGCTAACAGTTGTAACCTGTTTACAGTCTGTGTGCTATGCTAAGCTAACAGTTATAATCTGCTATCAGTCTTTACAGTAAGCTAGGCTAACAGTTCCCACCTGATTCCAGTCTTTATGCTAAGCTAGGCTAACTGTTCTAACCTGCTTTGTGTTTCTGCTAAGCTAGGCTAAAATTTCTAACCTGTTTCCAGTCTTTATGCTAAGCTAGGCTAACAGTTGTGACCTTCTTTGATTCTGCTCGGCTAAGCTAAAAGTTTTAATATGCTATCAGTGTTTTTGCTAAGCTAGGCTAACAGTTCCCACCTGATTCCAGTATTTATGCTAAGCTAGGCCAACAGTTTTAACCTGTTTTGTCTTTCTGCTAAGCTAGGCTAACAGTTCCCACCTGTTTCCATCCTTTGTGATAAGCTCGGCTCACAGCTCCCACCTGTTTCCAGTCTTTGCTAAACTAGGCTAACAGTTCTAACCATTTTCCAGTCGTTGTGCTAAGTTAGGCTAACAGTTCCCACCTGTTTCCAGTCTTTGTGCTAAGCTAGGCTAACAGTTCCACCTGTTTCCAGTCTTTGCGAATATACGCTAACATTTCTAACCAGTTTACAGTCTTTGTGCGAAGCTAGGCTAACAGTTCCCCCTGTTTGCAGTCTGTGTGGTAAGCTAGGCTAACAGTTCCACCTGTTTCCAGTCTTTGCTAAACTAGGCTAACAGTTCTAACCTGTTTCCAGTCTTTGTGCTAAGCTAAGATAACTGATCCCACCTGTTCCCAGTCTTTGTGCTAAGCTAGGGTAACAGGTCCACCTGTTTCCTTTCTTTGTGAAACTAGGCTAACAATTTTAACCTGTTTCCAGTGTTTGTGCTAAGCTGAACGTTCCCACCTGTTTCCAGTCTTTGTGCTAAGCTCTGCTAACAGTTTCCACCTGTTTCCGGTCTTTGTGTTAAGATAAGCTAACACATACACTAAATATTCAAATATTTGCCTGCAAGACTGAAATATGCATCAATCTCATACAATGTTGACACCTCTTTTGTGGAGTTAAACAATGAGAACAAATGCAGACAAAAAAAGATAGGCTAAGAGTTCCACCTGTTTCTAGTCTTTGCTAAATGAGGCTAACAGTTATAACCTGTTTGCAGTTTTCAAGCTAAGCTAGGCTAACAGTTCCCACCTGTTTCCAGTCTTTGCTAAGCTAGGCTAACAGTTCTAACATGTGTTGTCTTTCGGCTAAGCTAGGCTAACAGTTCCCACCTGTTTCCAGCCTTTGTGATTAGCTTGGCTAACAGTTCCCACCTGTTTCCAGTCTTTCTGCTAAGCTAGGCTAACAGTTCTAACCTGTTTCCAGTCATTGTGCTAAGTTAGGCTAACAGTTCCCACCTCTTTCCAGTCTTTCTGCTAAGGTAGGCTAACAGTTCCAACCTGTTTTGTCTTTCTGCTAAGCTAGGCTAACAGTTCTAACCTGTTTTATCTTTCTGCTAAGTTTGGCTAACAGTTCCCACCTGTTTAAAGTCTTTATGCTAAGCTAGGCTAACAGTTGTAACCTGTTTACAGTCTGTGTTGTAAACTAAGCTAACAGTTCCCACCTAATTCCAGTCTTTATGCTAAGCTAGGCTAACAGTTGTAACCTGTTTACATTCTGTGTGCTAAGCTAGGCTAACAGTTCCCACCTAATTCCAGTTTTTATGCTAAGTTAGGCTAACAGTTCAAACCTGTTTAAAGTCTTTATGCTAAGCTAGGCTAACTGTTCTAACCTGTTTCCAGTCTGTTTGCTAAGCTAAGCTAACAGTTATAATCTGCTATCAGTCTTTATGCTAAGCTAGGCTAACAGTTCTAACCTGTTTCCAGTCTTTATGCTAAGCTAGACTAACTGTTCTAACCTCTTTCCAGTCTTTCTGCTAAGCTAGGCTAACAGTTCCAACCTGTTTTGTCTTTCTGCTAAGCTAGGCTAACAGTTCTAACCTGTTTTATCTTTCTGCTAAGTTTGGCTAACAGTTCCCACCTGTTTAAAGTCTTTATGCTAAGCTAGGCTAACAGTTGTAACCTGTTTCCAGTCGTTGTGCTAAGTTAGGCTAACAGTTCCCACCTCTTTCCAGTCTTTCTGCTAAGCTAGGCTAACAGTTCCAATCTGTTTTTCTTTCTGCTAAGCTAGGCTAACAGTTCCCACCTGTTTAAAGTCTTTATGCTAAGCTAACTGATCCCACCTGTTCCCAGTCTTTGTGCTAAGCTAGGGTAACAGGTCCACCTGTTTCCTTTCTTTGTGAAACTAGGCTAACAATTTTAACCTGTTCCCAGTGTTTGTGCTAAGCTAGGCTAACAGTTCCCACCTAATTCCAGTTTTTATGCTAAGCTAGGCTAACTGTTCTAACCTGTTTCCAGTCTGTGTGCTAAGCTAAGCTAACAGTTATAATCTGCTGTCAGTCTTCACACTAAGCTAGGCTAACAGTTCCCACCTGATTCCAGTCTTTATGCTAAGCTAGGCTAACAGTTTTAACCTTCTTTGTTTCTGCTAGGCCAACAGTTCCCACCTGATTCCAGTTTTTATGCTAAGCTAGGCTAACAGTTGTAACCTGTTTACAGTCTGTGTGCTATGCTAAGCTAACAGTTATAATCTGCTATCAGTCTTTACAATAAGCTAGGCTAACAGTTCCCACCTGATTCCAGTCTTTATGCTAAGCTAGGCTAACTGTTCTAACCTGCTTTGTGTTTCTGCTAAGCTGGGCTAAAATTTCTAACCTGTTTCCATTCTTTATGCTAAGCTAGGCTAACAGTTGTGACCTTCTTTGATTCTGCTAGGTTAAGCTAAAAGTTATAATCTGCTATCAGTGTTTTTGCTAAGCTAGGCTAACAGTTCCCACCTGATTCCAGTCTTTGCTAAACTAGGCTAACAGTTCTAACCTGTTTTGTCTTTCTGCTAAGCTAGGCTAACAGTTCTAAACTGTTTCCAGTCTTTGTGCTAAACTAGGCTAACACTTCTCACCTGTTTGTAGTCTTTATGCTATGCTAGGGTAGCTGTTTTCTTCTGTTTCCAGTCTTTATGTTAAGCTGGGCTAACAGTTCTAACCTGTTTTATCTTTCTGCTAAGTTTGGCTAACAGTTCCCACCTGTTTAAAATCTTTATGCTAAGCTAGGCTACCAGTAGTAACCTGTTTACAGTCTGTGTGCTAAGCTAGGCTAACAGTTTTAACCTGCTATCAGTCTTTATGCTAAGCTAGGCTAACAGTTCCCACCTGATTCCAGTCTTTATGCTAAGCTAGGCTAACTGTTCTAACCTGTTTTGTGTTTCTGCTAAGCTAGGCTAAAAGTTCTAACCTGTTTCCAGTCTTTATGCTAAGCTAGGCTAACAAGTCTAACCTGTTTTCAGTCTGTGTGCTAAGCTAGGCTAACAGTTCAAACCTGCTATCAGACTTTATGCTAAGCTAGGCTAACAGTTCCCACCTAATTCCAGTCTTTATGCTAAGCTAGGCTAAAAGTTCTAACCTGTTTAAAGTCTTTATGCTAAGCTAAGGTAACTGTTCTAACCTGTTTCCAGTCTTTATACTAAGCTAGACTAACTGTTCTAATCTGTTTCCAGTCTGTGTGCTAAGCTAGGCTAACATTTGTGACCTTCTTTGTTTCTGCTAGGTAGGCTAAAATTTCCCACCTGATTCCAGTCTTTATGCTAAGCTAGGCTAACAGTTGTGACCTTCTTTGTTTCTGCTAAGCTAGGCTAACAATTCCCACCTGATTCCAGTATTTATGCTAAGCTAGGCTAACAGTTGTAACCTGTTTTGTTTTTCTGCTAAGCTAGGCTAACAGTTCCCACCTGTTTCCATCCTTTGTGATAAGCTCGGCTAACAGCTCCCACCTGTTTCCTTTCTTTGCTAAACTAGGCTAACAGTTCTAACCTGTTTGCAGTCTGTGTGGTAAGCTAGGCTAACAGTTCCACCTGTTTCCAGTCTTTGCTAAGCTAGGCTAACAGTTCTAACCTGTTTCCGGTCTTTGTGTTAAGATAAGGTAACACATACACTAAATATTCAAATATTTGCCTGCAAGACTGAAATATGCATCAATCTCATACAATGTTGACACCTCTTTTGTGGAGTTAAACAATGAGAACAAATGCAGACAAAAAAAAGATAGGCTAACAGTTCCACCTGTTTCTAGTCTTTGCTAAATGAGGCTAACAGTTATAACCTGTTTGCAGTTTTCATGCTAAGCTAGGCTAACAGTTCCCACCTAATTCCAGTCTTTATGCTAAGCTAGGCTAAAAGTTCTAACCTGTTTAAAGTCTTTATGCTAAGCTAAGGTAACTGTTCTAACCTGTTTCCAGTCTTTATACTAAGCTAGACTAACTGTTCTAATCTGTTTCCAGTCTGTGTGCTAAGCTAGGCTAACATTTGTGACCTTCTTTGTTTCTGCTAGGTAGGCTAAAATTTCCCACCTGATTCCAGTCTTTATGCTAAGCTAGGCTAACAGTTGTGACCTTCTTTGTTTCTGCTAAGCTAGGCTAACAATTCCCACCTGATTCCAGTATTTATGCTAAGCTAGGCTAACAGTTGTAACCTGTTTTGTTTTTCTGCTAAGCTAGGCTAACAGTTCCCACCTGTTTCCATCCTTTGTGATAAGCTCGGCTAACAGCTCCCACCTGTTTCCTTTCTTTGCTAAACTAGGCTAACAGTTCTAACCTGTTTGCAGTCTGTGTGGTAAGCTAGGCTAACAGTTCCACCTGTTTCCAGTCTTTGCTAAGCTAGGCTAACAGTTCTAACCTGTTTCCGGTCTTTGTGTTAAGATAAGGTAACACATACACTAAATATTCAAATATTTGCCTGCAAGACTGAAATATGCATCAATCTCATACAATGTTGACACCTCTTTTGTGGAGTTAAACAATGAGAACAAATGCAGACAAAAAAAAGATAGGCTAACAGTTCCACCTGTTTCTAGTCTTTGCTAAATGAGGCTAACAGTTATAACCTGTTTGCAGTTTTCATGCTAAGCTAGGCTAACAGTTCCCACCTGTTTCCAGTCTTTGCTAAACTAGGCTAACAGTTCTAACCTGTTTCTAGTCTTTATGCTATGGTAGGGTAGCTATTTTCCTCTGTTTCCAGTCTTTATGCTAAGCTAGGCTAACAGTTCTAACATGTGTTGTCTTTTGGCTAAGCTAGGCTAACAGTTTCCACCTGTTTCCAGCCTTTGTGATTAGCTTGGCTAACAGTTCCCACCTGTTTCCAGTCTTTCTGCTAAGCTAGGCTAACAGTTCTAACCTGTTTCCAGTCGTTGTGCTAAGTTAGGCTAATAGTTCCCACCTCTTTCCAGTCTTTCTGCTAAGCTAGGCTAACAGTTCCAACCTGTTTTGTCTTTCTGCTAAGCTAGGCTAACAGTTCTAAACTGTTTTCAGTCTTTGTGCTAAGCTAGGCTAACAGTTCTCACCTGTTTCCAGTCTTTGCTAAACTAGGCTAACAGTTCTAACCTGTTTCTAGTCTTTATGCTATGCTAGGGTAGCTGTTTTCTTCTGTTTCCAGTCTTTATGTTAAGCTGGGCTAACAGTTCTAACCTGTTTTATCTTTCTGCTAAGTTTGGCTAACAGTTCCCACCTGTTTAAAGTCTTTATGCTAAGCTAGGCTAACAGTTGTAACCTGTTTACATTCTGTGTGCTAAGCTAGGCTAACTGTTCTAACCTGTTTCCAGTCTGTGTGCTAAGCTAAGCTAACAGTTATAATCTGCTGTCTTCATGCTAAGCTAGGCTAACAGTTCTAACCTGTTTCCAGTCTTTATGCTAAGCTAGACTAACTGTTCTAACCTGTTTCCAGTCTGTGTGCTAAGCTAGGCTAACACTTGTGACCTTCTTTGTTTCTGCTAGGCTAGGCTAACCGTTCCCACCTGATTCTAGTCTTTATGCTAAGCTAGGCTAACACTTGTGACCTTCTTTGTTTCTGCTAGGCTAGGCTAACTGTTCTAACCTGTTTCCAGTCTTTATGCTAATCTAGGCTAACAGTTGTGACCTTCTTTGTTTCTGCTAGGCTAAGCTAAAAGTTATAATCTGCTATCAGTCTTTATGCTAAGCTAGGCTAACAGTTCTAACATGTTTGCAGTCTGTGTGCTAAGCTAGGCTAACAGTTCTAACCTTTTCCCAGTCTTTATGCTAAGCTAGGCTAAGATTCAGATTCAGATTCACTTCATTGTCATTGCAACAAGTGCAACGAAAGGTAAGGTGCAGGCCATACAGTGCAAAGTACAAAATATATATATGTATATATATATATATATATATATATATATATATATATATATATATATATATATATATATATATATATATACAGTATCTCACAAAAGTGAGTCCACCCCTTGCATTTCTCCAAATATTTAATGATATCTATTCATGGGACAACACTGACGAAATGAAACTTTCATACAATGTAAAGTAGTCACCGTACAGCTTGGATAACAGTGTACATTTTATCTTCCCATCAAAATAACTAAAAGACAGCCATTAATGTCTAAACTGCTGGCAACAAAAGTGAGTACACCCTGAACAGAAAATGTCCAAATTGGGCCCAAGTGCACATTTTCCATCCCCAGTTTCATGTGACTTGTTAGCGTTAAAAGGTCTCAGGTGTGAAAGGTGAGCAGGTGTGTTTAATTTGGTAATATCACTCTCACACATCTCACATTGGTCACTGGAAGTTCAACATGGCACCTCATGGCTAAGAACTCTCTGAGGATCTGAGAAAAAGGATTGTTGCTTACATAACGATGGCCTAGGCTATAAGAAGATTGCCATCACCCTGAAATTGAGCTGCAGCACGGTGGCCAAGAGCATCCAGCGGTTTAAGAGGACCGGTTCCACTCAGAACAGGCCTCGCCATGGTCGACCAAAGAAGTTGAGTGCACGTGCTCAGCGTCGAATCCACAGGTTGTCTTTGGGAAATAGGCGTAGGAGTGCTGCCAGCATTGCTGCAGAGGTTGGAGGGGTGGGGGGTCAGCCTGTCAGTGCTCAGACCATACGCCACACACTGCATCAAATTGGCCTCTATGGCTGTCGTCCCAGAAGAAAGCCTCTTCTAAAGATGATGCACAAGGAAGCCCGCAAACAGTTTGCTGAAGAGAAGCAGACTAAGGATATGGATTACTGGAACCATGTCCTGTGGTCTGATGAGACCAAGATAAACTTATTTGGTTCAGATGGTGTCAAGCGTGTGTGGTGGCAGCCAGGTGAGGAGTACAAAGACAAGTGTCTTGCCTACAGTCAAGCATGGTGGTGGGAGTGTCATGGTCTGGGGCTGTATGAGTGCTGCCGGCACTGGAAAATTACAGTTTATTGAGGGAAGCATGAATGCCAAAATGTACTGTGACATACTGAAGCAGAGCATGATCCCCTCCCCTAAGAAGCTGGGCCGCAGGGCATTATTCCAACATGATAATGACCCCAAACACACCTCCAAGATGACCACTGCCTTGCTAGAGAAGCTGAGAGTAAAGGTGATGGACTGGCCAAGCATGTCTCCAGACCTAAACCCAATTGAGCATCTGTGGGGCATCCTTAAACGGAAGGTGGAGGAGCGTAAGGTCTCTAACATCCACCAGCTCCGTGATGTCATCATGGAGGAGTGGGAGATGATTCCAGTGGCAACCTGTGAAGCTCTGGTGAACTCCATGCCCAGGAGGGTGAAGGCAGTGCTGGAAAATAATGGTGGCCACACAAAATATTGACACTTGGGCCCAATTTGGACATTTTCAGTTAGGGGTGTACTCACTTTTGTTGCCAGCAGTTTAGACATTAATGGCTGTCTTTTAGTTATTTTGATGGGAAGATAAAATGTACACTGTTATCCAAGCTGTGCGGTGACTACTTTACATTGTATGAAAGTTTCATTTCGTCAGTGTTGTCCTATGAATAGATATCATTAAATATTTGGAGAAATGCAAGGGGTGGACTCACTTTTGTGAGATACTGTATGTATATATATATATATATATATATATATATATATATATATATATATATATATATATATATATATATATATATATGTATATATATGTGTGTGTGTGTGTGTATATATATATATATATATATATATATATATATATATATATATATATATATATATATATATATGAAAGCTTTGTAATAATAAAAACAAAAAACACAGAATGACAGGATGGATTTAAATTAAGAGAGAAACTGTAGTTCGTATATACAGGATGAAAATTGGATGTTGCACATGAGGTAGTGGCAGTTGCATATGTTGCACGCATTATGGACCAGTGTTGTTTAGGTCTCTTACAGCTGTTGGAAAAAAGCTGTTTTTAAGTCTATTTGACCGGGTTTTGATGGCCCTGTACCGTCTGCCCGATGGCAGTAGCTCAAACAGAAAGTGGCCTGGGTGGTAGGGGTCCTTCAGGATGGTGTTGGCTCTTCTGAGGCAGTAGGAGCCATGAAGGTCCTCCAGTGTGGGCAGAGGGCACCCAATGACCTTCTCAGCCATTTTGGTGACCCTCTGGAGTTCTTTCCTGTTTGCCACTGTGCAGCTGGCAAACCACGTACAGAGGCAGTAGGTGAGGATGCTCTCCATGGTGGAGCGGTAAAAGGACACAAGCAGTCTCTGGCTGATGTTGTTCTTCCTGAGGATTCTCAGGAAGTGGAGTCTTTTTTGTGTCTTCTTTACCAGCTGTGTAGTGTTCTTATTCCAGGTCAGCTTCTCCTCGATGTGGACTCCCAGAAAGCGGAAGTCACTGACCCTTTCTACACAGGTACCACCAATGAGAATGGGCTGAAATTCTGTTTTGTTATTACTGAAGTCTATGATGAGCTCCTTTGTTTTGGATGTGTTCAGGAGCAGGTTATTGTCCCTACACCACACAGTCAGCTGTTGCACCTCATCCCGGTAAGCGGACTCATCACCTCCTGTGATGCAGCCGACCACTGTGGTATCGTCCGCATACTTGATGAAGGTGTTACTGGTGTGGATGGGGGTGCAGTCTGAAGTGTAGAGGGTGAAGAGCAGGGGGCTCAGCACACAGCCTTGAGGGGAACCGGTGCTGAGTGTGAGGGGTGTGGAGGTGTGGGGGCCAATCCTGACCCTCTGTGGGCGCTCTGTCAAAAAGTCCTTTATCCAGAGGCATGTGGAGTGAGGTAGACTGAGGTCCAGCAGTTTTCTCAGGAGACCGTGTGGGAGGATTGTATTGAACGCCGAACTATAATCCACAAAGAGAAGGCGGGCGTAGTTACCTCGTTTCTCCAGGTGGGACAGCGCTGTGCGTAGTGCTGCGTTCACGGCGTCCTCTGTTGATCTGTTTGCCTTGTAGGCAAACTGGTATGGGTCCGAGCTGGGGGTTATGAAGGACATGATGTGACTCCTAACCAGTTTTTCAAAGCACTTCATCACCACTGTTGTGAGCGCCACAGGCCGGTAGTCATTAAGGCTAGTTGGAGTTGGATTCTTGGGTATGGGGATGACAGTGGAGGTCTTCAGGCAGGATGGGACTGCATACTGTGTCAGTGACAGGTTGAAAATCCTGGTGAAGATTACAGCGAGCTGGTCTGCGCAGTCTTTCAAAACCCGCCATGAGACACCGTTGGGGCCCGCTGCTTTCCGTGGGTTAACCCCCCTCAGCATGCGCCTCACCTCGTGCACCCCCACTGTTAGGGCGGGGCTCCTCCCGGCCACTGGTAGCAATGTGGCTGCTCCTGGTGGTTCAGTCTCGAAGCGGGCAAAGAAGAGGTTGAGTTCTTCTGCCATCTCAGAGTCGCCCTCAGCAGCTCTGATGCCGGGTTTGTAGTTGGTGAGGTGCTAGACCGCCATCCATGCCTGCCTGCTGTTGTTGCTATCCAAGTGTTCATCGATCCTCCTCCTGAAGTCCATCTTGGCCTTCCTGATGCCTCTCTTCAGGTTGGCGCGGGCTGTGCTGTAGAGTGCCCTGTCACCAGTTTTTAAGGCGGTGTTTCTGTCCTTCAGCAGCTGCTTCACCTCTCTGGTCATCCATGGTTTCTGGTTGGGGTATACCGGGATGCGTTTCTCCACTGTGACTGTGTCCACACAATTCTTGATGTAACACAGCACAGTGTCTGTAAAAACATCCAGGTCCCCGTCCTCAAAGATGTCCCAGTCAGTGCTGTTGAAACAGTAGCTGCTGAGAAGCACCATCTGGCCACCTCCTGATGGTCTTAGTGAGGGTGGGGGTGGATTTTCGGTGGGGGGTGTATGTAGGGATTAATTGTAGGGAGATGTGGTCCGACCTGCCTAAGTGTGGTGCAGGTCTAGCCCTGTAGCCCAGCTTGATGTTGGTATAAACCTTGTCCAGTGTGTTGGCTCCTCTTGTTGCACACTTTACATGCTGGTGGAGTTTGGGGAGCACTGATTTTAAATCCACGTGATTGAAATCACCCGCGATGATGTGCACCGCGTCTGGATGTCGGTTTTACTGCAGGCTAATGTTGTTGTGTAGCAGTCCGAGGGCCGCGCTAGCATTAGCATCCGGTGGAATGTAAACAACGGTTAGCATGACCCCAGTAAACTCCCGAGGAAGGTAGAACGGGCGGCATTTCACAGTCAAGTATTCCAAATCTGGGGAACACCGGCTGGCTACAGTCACTGAGTTGCTGCACCAGTTGTTGTTGATGTAGATACACAAACCTCCTCCTTTGTTCTTACCGGAGTCACTGGTCCTGTCGAAGCGCCGTGTTGTGAAACATGCTAGCTCTATAGCCGAGTCCGTGATACATGAATGTAGCCAAGTTTCGGTAATGAGTAAGACACAGCAGTCTCTGGTGAAGTAATCCGAGGCCGCCTGGAGCCTCAGCTCGTCCATTTTGTTGGCGAGGGATCTTACATTTGCAAGGGAGAGGCTGGGAAGTGGTGGTTTGTGGGGCCGCTTCCGTAGCCTAGCCAGCCCGCCAGCTCTGCATCCCCACTTCTGCTTGCGCTCCCTACGCCGCCTCCGCTTCCTCCTCATTGGGATCGTAATCCACGAAGAGCCGGCGTCCCTTGTTATGAACTCCGGGATGTTGTATGAACGAGAGGACTCCGCTGTTATACTCACCTCGCACGAAACTCCAATTTTTAACAGGGCCTGTCGGCTATGGGTGATGTTAGCCTGACAGAAAGCAGTTGGAACGAACAGGACGTAGAAAACAAATAACAAAACTAAGCACTGAAGGTGGGAGCACAAATCCGCTGCGTCCGCACGCGCTGCCTTCTTGTCATCAGATGTTCTTGTCTAACAGTTGTGACCTGTTTATAGTCTGTGTGCTAAGCTGGGCTAACAGTTCTAACCTGCTATCAGTCTTTATGCTAAGCTAGGCTAACAGTTTCCACCTGATTCCAGTCTTTATGCTAAGCTAAGCTAACGGTTCTAAACTGTTTCCAGTCTGTGTGTTAAGCTAACTGTTATAATCTGTTGTCAGTCTTTATGCTAAGCTAGGCTAACAGTTGTAACCTGTTTTGTCTTTCTGCTAAGCTAGGCTAACAGTTCCCACCTGTTTCCATCCTTTGTGATAAGCTCGGCTAACAGTTCCCACCTGTTTCCATCCTTTGTGATAAGCTCGGCTAACAGTTCCACCTGTTTCCAGTCTTTGTGAATATACGCTAACATTTCTAACCAGTTTACAGTCTTTGTGCTAAGCTAGGCTAACAGCTCCCCCTGTTTGCAGTCTGTGTGGTAAGCTAGGCTAACAGTTCCACCTGTTTCCAGTCTTTGCAAATCTAGGCTAACAGTTCTAATCTGTTTCCAGTCTTTGTGCTAAGCTAAGATAACCGATCCCACCGGTTCCCAGTCTTTGTGCTAAGCTAGGCTAACAGTTCTAACCTGTTTCTAGTCTTTATGCTATGCTAGGGTAGCTGTTTTCTTCTGTTTCCAGTCTTTCTGCTAAGCTAGGCTAACAGTTCCCACCTGTTTCCATCCTTTGTGATAAGCTCGGCTAACAGTTCCCACCTGTTTCCATCCTTTGTGATAAGCTCGGCTAACAGTTCCACCTGTTTCCAGTCTTTGTGAATATACGCTAACATTTCTAACCAGTTTACAGTCTTTGTGCTAAGCTAGGCTAACAGCTCCCCCTGTTTGCAGTCTGTGTGGTAAGCTAGGCTAACAGTTCCACCTGTTTCCAGTCTTTGCAAATCTAGGCTAACAGTTCTAATCTGTTTCCAGTCTTTGTGCTAAGCTAAGATAACCGATCCCACCGGTTCCCAGTCTTTGTGCTAAGCTAGGCTAACAGTTCTAACCTGTTTCTAGTCTTTATGCTATGCTAGGGTAGCTGTTTTCTTCTGTTTCCAGTCTTTCTGCTAAGCTAGGCTAACAGTTCCCACCTGTTTCCATCCTTTGTGATAAGCTCGGCTAACAGTTCCCACCTGTTTCCATCCTTTGTGATAAGCTCGGCTAACAGTTCCACCTGTTTCCAGTCTTTGTGAATATACGCTAACATTTCTAACCAGTTTACAGTCTTTGTGCTAAGCTAGGCTAACAGCTCCCCCTGTTTGCAGTCTGTGTGGTAAGCTAGGCTAACAGTTCCACCTGTTTCCAGTCTTTGCAAATCTAGGCTAACAGTTCTAATCTGTTTCCAGTCTTGTGCTAAGCTAAGATAACCGATCCCACCGGTTCCCAGTCTTTGTGCTAAGCTAGGCTAACAGTTCTAACCTGTTTCTAGTCTTTATGCTATGCTAGGGTAGCTGTTTTCTTCTGTTTCCAGTCTTTATGTTAAGCTGGGCTAACAGTTTTAACCTGTTTTATCTTTCTGCTAAGTTTGGCTAACAGTTCCCACCTGTTTAAAGTCTTTATGCTAAGCTAGGCTAACAGTTGTAACCTGTTTACAGTCTGTGTGCTAAACTAAGCTAACAGTCCCACCTAATTCCAGTCTTTATGCTAAGCTAGGCTAACAGTTGTAACCTGTTTACAGTCTGTGTGCTAAACTAAGCTAACAGTTCCCACTTAATTCCAGTCTTTATGCTAAACTAGGCTAACAGTTCTAACCTGTTTACAGTCTGTGTGCTAAGCTAGGCTAACAGTTCCCACCTGTTTCCAGCCTTTGTGATTAGCTTGGCTAACAGTTCCCACCTGTTTCCAGTCTTTCTGCTAAGCTAGGCTAACAGTTCCAACCTGTTTTGTCTCTCTGCTAAGCTAGGCTAACAGTTCTAACCTGTTTCCAGTCTTTATGCTAAGCTAGACTAACTGTTCTAACCTGTTTCCAGTCTGTGTGCTAAGCTAGGCTAACACTTGTGA
>PYAM01000136.1:45000-49437 GCA_003047355.2 Amphiprion percula
CTGTCACCAGTTTTTAAGGCGGTGTTTCTGTCCTTCAGCAGCTGCTTCACCTCTCTGGTCATCCATGGTTTCTGGTTGGGGTATACCGGGATGCGTTTCTCCACTGTGACTGTGTCCACACAATTCTTGATGTAACACAGCACAGTGTCTGTAAAAACATCCAGGTCCCCGTCCTCAAAGATGTCCCAGTCAGTGCTGTTGAAACAGTAGCTGCTGAGAAGCACCATCTGGCCACCTCCTGATGGTCTTAGTGAGGGTGGGGGTGGATTTTCGGTGGGGGGTGTATGTAGGGATTAATTGTAGGGAGATGTGGTCCGACCTGCCTAAGTGTGGTGCAGGTCTAGCCCTGTAGCCCAGCTTGATGTTGGTATAAACCTTGTCCAGTGTGTTGGCTCCTCTTGTTGCACACTTTACATGCTGGTGGAGTTTGGGGAGCACTGATTTTAAATCCACGTGATTGAAATCACCCGCGATGATGTGCACCGCGTCTGGATGTCGGTTTTGCTGCAGGCTAATGTGTTGTGTAGCAGTCCGAGGGCCGCGCTAGCATTAGCATCCGGTGGAATGTAAACAACGGTTAGCATGACCCCAGTAAACTCCCGAGGAAGGTAGAACGGGCGGCATTTCACAGTCAAGTATTCCAAATCTGGGGAACACCGGCTGGCTACAGTCACTGAGTTGCTGCACCAGTTGTTGTTGATGTAGATACACAACCTCCTCCTTTGTTCTTACCGGAGTCACTGGTCCTGTCGAAGCGCCGTGTTGTGAAACATGCTAGCTCTATAGCCGAGTCCGTGATACATGAATGTAGCCAAGTTTCGGTAATGAGTAAGACACAGCAGTCTCTGGTGAAGTAATCCGAGGCCGCCTGGAGCCTCAGCTTGTCCATTTTGTTGGCGAGGGATCTTACATTTGCAAGGGAGAGGCTGGGAAGTGGTGGTTTGTGGGGCCGCTTCCGTAGCCTAGCCAGCCCGCCAGCTCTGCATCCCCACTTCTGCTTGCGCTCCCTACGCCGCCTCCGCTTCCTCCTCATTGGGATCGTAATCCACGAAGAGCCGGCGTCCCTTGTTATGAACTCCGGGATGTTGTATGAACGAGAGGACTCCGCTGTTATACTCACCTCGCACGAAACTCAATTTTTAACAGGGCCTGTCGGCTATGGGTGATGTTAGCCTGACAGAAAGCAGTTGGAACGAACAGGACGTAGAAAACAAATAACAAAACTAAGCACTGAAGGTGGGAGCACAAATCCGCTGCGTCCGCACGCGCTGCCTTCTTGTCATCAGATGTTCTTGTCTAACAGTTGTGACCTGTTTATAGTCTGTGTGCTAAGCTGGGCTAACAGTTCTAAACCTGCTATCAGTCTTTATGCTAAGCTAGGCTAACAGTTCCCACCTGATTCCAGTCTTTATGCTAAGCTAAGCTAACGGTTCTAACCTGTTTCCAGTCTGTGTGCTAAGCTAACTGTTATAATCTGTTATCAGTCTTTATGCTAAGCTAGGCTAACAGTTGTAACCTGTTTGTCTTTCTGCTAAGCTAGGCTAACAGTTTCCCACCTGTTTCCAATCCTTTGTGATAAGCTCGGCTAACAGTTCCACCTGTTTCCAGTCTTTGTGAAATATACGCTAACATTTCTAACCAGTTTACAGTCTTTGTGCTAAGCTAGGCTAACAGCTCCCCCCTGTTTGCAGTCTGTGTGGTAAGCTAGGCTAACAGTTCCACCTGTTTCCAGTCTTTGCAAATCTAGGCTAACAGTTCTAATCTGTTTCCAGTCTTTGTGCTAAGCTAAGATAAACCGATCCCACCGTTCCCAGTCTTTGTGCTAAGCTAGGCTAACATCCACCCTTTTTGCGAATATACGCTAACATTTCTAACCAGTTTACAGTCTTTGTGCGAAGCTAGGCTAACAGTTCCCCCTGTTTGCAGTCTGTGTGGTAAGCTAGGCTAACAGTTCCACCTGTTTCCAGTCTTTGCTAAACTAGGCTAACAGTTCTAACCTGTTTCCAGTCTTTGTGCTAAGCTAGGCTAACAGTTCCACCTGTTTCCAGTCTTTGCGAATATACGCTAACATTTCTAACCAGTTTACAGTCTTTGTGTTAAGCTAGGCTAACAGTTCCCCCTGTTTGCAGTCTGTGTGGTAAGCTAGGCTAACAGTTCCACCTGTTTCCAGTCTTTGCTAAACTAGGCTAACAGTTCTAACCTGTTTCCAGTCTTTGTGCTAAGCTAACTGATCCCACCTGTTCCCAGTCTTTGTGCTAAGCTAGGGTAACAGGTCCACCTGTTTCCTTTCTTTGTGAAACTCGGCTAACAATTTTAACCTGTTTCCAGTGTTTGTGCTAAGCTGACCGTTCCCACCTGTTTCCAGTCTTTGTGCTAAGCTCTGCTAACAGTTCCCACCTGTTTCCGGTCTTTTGTTAAGATAAGCTAACACATACACTAAATATTCAAATATTTGCCTGCAAGACTGAAATATGTATCAATCTCATACAATGTTGACACCTCTTTTGTGGAGTTAAACAATGAGAACAAATGCAGACAAAAAAAAGATAGGCTAACAGTTCCACCTGTTTCTAGTCTTTGCTAAATGAGGCTAACAGTTATAACCTGTTTGCAGTTTTCATGCTAAGCTAGGCTAACAGTTCCACATGTTTCCAGTCTTTGCTAAACTTGGCTAACATTCTAACCTTTTTAGTCTTTATGCTGTGCTAGGGTAGCATTTTCCTCTGTTTCCAGTCTTTATGCTAAGCTAGGGTTACAGTTCTAACCTTTTGTCTTTCTGCTAAGCTAGGCTAAAAGTTCTAACCTGTTCCAGTCTTTGTGCTAAGCTAGGCTAACAGTTCTCACCTGTTTCTAGTCTTTATGCTATGCTAGGTAGCTTTCCAACCTGTTTTGTGTTTCTGCTAAGCTAGGCTAAAAGTTCTAACCTGTTTCCAGTCTTTATGTAAGCTAGGCTAACAAGTCAACCTGTTCCAGTCTGTGTGCTAAGCTAGGCTAACAGTTCTAACCTGCTATCAGACTTTATGCAAGCTAGGCTAACAGTTCCCACCTAATTCCAGTTTTATGCTAAGCTAGGCTAAAAGTTCTAACCTGTTTAAGTCTTTATGCTAAGCTAGGCTAACTGTTCTAACCTGTTTCCAGTCTGTGTGCTAAGCTAAGCTAACAGTTATAATCTGCTATCAGTCTTCACACTAAGCTAGGCTAACAGTTCCCACCTGATTCCAGTCTTTATGCTAAGCTAGGCTAACATTGTAACCTTCTTTGTTTCTGCTAGGCTAACAGTTCCACCTGATTCCATTTTATGCTAATCTAGGCTAACAGTTGTAACCTGTTTACAGTCTGTGTGCTATGCTAAGCTAACAGTTATATCTGCTATCAGTCTTACAGTAAGCTAGGCTAACAGTTCCCACCTGATTCCAGTCTTTATGCTAAGCTAGGCTAACTGTTCTAACCTGCTTTGTGTTTCTGCTAAGCTAGGCTAAAATTTCTAACCTGTTTCCAGTCTTTATGCTAAGCTAGGCTAACAGTTGTGACCTTCTTTGATTCTGCTCGCTAAGCTAAAAGTTTAATATGCTATCAGTGTTTTGCTAAGCTAGGCTAACAGTTCCCACCTGATTCCAGTATTTATGCTTAGCTAGGCCAACAGTTTTAACCTGTTTTGTCTTTCTGCTAAGCTAGGCTAACTTCCACCTGTTTCCATCCTTTGTGATAACCTCGGCTCACAGCTCCCACCTGTTTCCAGTCTTTGCTAAACAAGGCTAACAGTTCTAACCATTTTCCAGTCGTTGTGCTAAGTTAGGCTAACAGTTCCCACCTGTTTCAGTCGTTGTGCTAAGCTAGGCTAACAGTTCCACCTCTTTCCAGTCTTTGTGCTAAGCTAGGCTAACAGTTCCACCTGTTTCCAGTCTTTGCGAATATACGCTAACATTCTAACCAGTTTACAGTCTTTGTGCGAAGCTAGGCTAACAGTTCCCCTGTTTGCAGTCTGTGTGTAAGCTAGGCTAACAGTTCCACCTGTTTCCAGTCTTTGCTAACTAGGCTAACAGTTCTAACCTTCCAGTCTTGTGCTGCTAAGATAACTGATCCACCTGTTCCAGTCTTTGTGCTAAGCTAGGTAACAGGTCCACTGTTTCCTTCTTTGTGAAACTAGGCTAACAATTTTAACCTGTTTCCAGTGTTTGTGCTAAGCTGACCGTTCCCACCTGTTTCCAGTCTTTTGCTAAGCTCTGCTAACAGTTTCCACCTGTTTCCGGTCTTTGTGTTAAGATGAGCTAAACACATACACTAAATATTCAAATATTTGCCTGCAGACTGAAATATGCATCAATCTCATACAATGTTGACACCTCTTTTGGAGTTAACAATGAGAACAAATGCAGACAAAAAAAGATAGGCTAAGAGTTCCACTGTTTCTAGTCTTTGCTAAATGAGGCTAACAGT
>PYAM01000137.1:0-48781 GCA_003047355.2 Amphiprion percula
GGACACATCCTCGATCTGGTCTGCTCCTCTGGTCTCACAGTCCTAAACATCTCCAGCTGTCATCTCTCCATCTCTGACCACCTAGCAATAACTATGGACATCAGCCTCCCCACCCCTCTGCCCAAGGAAAAACGGACAATCTTTTTTAAAGAAACACCAAATCATTCTGCCCATCTGTATTCTCCACCTCATTGACCACTGCATTGTCCGTCTCCCCTCCCCCATCAACTGAAAACCCCACTGACCTCATCAACCACTACAATCACACTCTCTCTTCCTGTCTTGATCAGCTTGCTCCCCTCAAATCCAAATTAGTCACTTTCTCCCACTCTGCTCCATGGTACACCCCTGAACTCCACCTCATGAAAGCCCATAAATGACAGCTGGAACGTCTCGTCAAGACAACAAACCTGACAGTTCACCGCCAAGCCTACTCCGACTTCCTCCAACAATACAAAGACGCCCTGAAATATGCACAGTCCACTTTCTACTCTGATCTGATCAATACCAGCTCCAGCAACCCCAAGTCCCTCTTCTCAACTGTCAATAAACTCCTTGCCCCCCCGGACACCATCTCAAACTCGTTCACCACTGACAAGTGCAACCTATTCCTCTCTTTTTTCCATAACAAAATCAACTCCATCCACAGCAGCCTTGTCACCTCTCCCACTTCACTTGATCCCCCCTCTCCTCCACCAAATCCTCCGAACTTCCCCCCCTGGCCCACTTCTCGCCCGTTTCCCCCCTGGACCTGCCCAAATTCATCATTGGAACTAAAAACTCCACATCCTGCCTGGACCCCATCCCCACTGCCCTCCTCAAGAACTGCCTCCCTGTCATCTCCCCCTTCATCTCTAACACCATCAACACTTCCCTCAGTACTGGCTGTGTCCCCTCACCCCTCAAGCTCGCCTCTGTCTCCCCCATCCTCAAAAAACCTGGTTTGGATCCAACCTCCCCTCACAACTTCCGGCCCATCTCCAACCTCCCCTTCATATCCAAAACATTAGAACGTGTCGTCGCTGCCCAGTTGAAAACTCATCTCACCTCCAACAACCTGTATGAAACATTTCAATCTGGATTCCGCTCTCATCACAGCACTGAAACTGCTCTCCTCAAGGTCACCAACGATCTCCTCCTCTCCTCAGACTCTGGACAAGTCACCATCCTCATCCTTCTCGACCTCTCTGCAGCATTTGACACAATCAATCACTCCATCCTCCTGTCCCGCCTTCAATCCTCCATCAACATCACCGGCACCGCCCTCACCTGGTTCACATCTTATCTCACCAATAGACAACAATTCATCAAGGTCAACAACTGCACATCCTCCACCGCCCCCCCCGTCCCATGGTGTCCCTCAAGGATCAGTCCTTGGCCCCCTCCTCTTTATCCTGTACTTCCTCCCCCTCGGCAACATCATCCGCCGCCACAACCTACACTTCCATTGTTATGCCGACGATATCCAACTGTACATCTCCACCAACACCACCACCACCCTCCCCTCTCTCTCCAGCTGCTTGGCTGACATTAAATCCTGGATGAGGAAAAATTTTCTCCTGTTAATCTGCAACGAGACTGACCTCATCTTTATTGGACCTAAAACACTCACCATTTCCCCACTCCCCCATTTCCATTGATAGCACCACCCTATCTCCTTCCGCTCACATCCGCAACCTCGGTGTGATATTTGACAGCAACCTCACTTTTGAACCCAACATTAATCAGATCACCAAAACTGCTTATTTCCGTCTCCGCCCCTTCCTCTCCTTCTCAGCCGCTGAAATCCTCATTCATGCCTTCATCACTTCCCACCTTGACTACTACAATAGCATTCTCTTCAGCTCCACCTCCAAAGCTCTCAATAAACTTCAACATATTCAAAACTCTGCTGCCCGACTCCTCACCCGAACCCGTTCCCATGACCATATCACCCCCGTCCTGCAGAACCTCCATTGGCTCCCCATTTCACACCGCATCCAGTACAAACTGCTTCTCCTCACCTTCAAGTCCATCCATAATCTAGCCCCCTCTTACCTTACCGATTTGCTCCTCCCCTACACCCCCCCCAGGAATCTCCGTTCATCCCACACAAACCTCCTTTCCATCCCGCACAGGACCAGCCGGTGACATTGGGGGGACAGAGCCTTCGCCATTGCCGCCCCCACACTCTGGAACTCACTCCCCCATTCCCTCTGCGACTGCACCAACCTCACCATTTAAATCCCTTTTAAAGACTCACCTTTTTAGATCTGCTTTCCTTAAGTGATTCTGTATTTTATCTTGAACTTGATTTACCGTTTATTGATTTTAAATTAACTGTTTTGTTTTATTTTATTGTATTTTATGTACAGCGTCTTTGAGTTACTTGTAAAGGGCTTTATAAATAAAATGTATTATTATTATTATTATTATTATTATTATTATTATTATTATTATTATTATTATTATTATTATTATTATTATTATTATTATTATTATTATCATTATTATTATTATTATTAATAAAACCCTCTAACAGAAGTGCAGTCGTGTCCAGGTGAGTTTACCTGTCGCTGGGCGCCGAGGATGGCTGATGGTTTGAAGAGGAAGGCGTCGTTTGATTGGTCGTTGAAGGAGTGAGCGGCGGCCAAGGCGACCCTCCGGAGGCTGCGGTCGCTGCTGCTGATGTTGGAGGGAGATCCGGGCATGGAAGGTCCAGGATGGAGGCCCCCCACCACGCCGTCAGCTGGAGGAGTGTGAATAAAGTTACATACAAATACCTGCTGCTGTCAATGAAGTTTAAAACAAAGATGGAAGTTTTCTGCAAATAAAACAGAAAAACTGACAGAAATCTAAAATTGCTGAGAGATCTGGGGTCCGTTTCACGAAGCAGGTTCAACAAATTCTGAGTTTAACCCTGAACTCTGAGTTGATCTACTCTGAGATAGAAAACTCTGAGTTTTCGGTTTCACAACGGCTGATTTGAGTTGGTTTAATCAACTCGGAGTAGTTTCACCCGGAGTTAAGCGCGTGCACCACAACTATAAAAAGACAGCATCAATGGAACCCCGATTCGACGAGTCACCATGACAACGGGGAAGCGGAGGACTACACCGTTTGGATTGGAAATCTTAATGCGCTTATATAGCGAGTTTGAACACGTTTTTAGAAAGAAGTGCAACACCTGCAGCTGCAAAAGAGAGGGAGACGGTGTGGGAGAACATTGCTGCCCTGTCAATGCGTAAGTTTAAATCACAATAATATTACAGGAAAACTGTTTGAATAGTAGACTATTAAGTTATTTCATTTAGGTGCAATCCTGCAGGGGAGAAGCTTAAGATGAAATATAAAAACATTTTTAAAACAGGTAAGAAGTCGGCATAATCTCATGGAGGTACCTCATTTTGATCATGTTTTACATTGTAAAGTAGCCTAAATATTAAGTGGCTGTTTGACTGTGCAGTGGTTTTATCCCACACACAGTCTAAATGTCTGCATCCATATCATGTTCTGTTAAATAATTAAGTCTATTTAAACTGACACAGACTTCTACTCATCCAACTATATATATATATATATATATATATATATATATATATATATATATATATATATATATATATATATATATATATATATATATATATATATATATATATATATATAGATAGATATATAGATATAGATATAGATATAAATATAGATAGATATAGATATATAGATTTTTTTAAAGCATTTATTTCTCTTTTTCTGACCGTCCTGCATACAGTTACATTACTGAAGTGCTCTGCATCTCCTACATTATATAAAAAAACTTCCATTTGCAAAGAACCGCAGCACAACACACAATATCTGCTGGGATGTGAGAGCATGACTGCGGTTGGTGATGTTGTAAATGTAAGGACGGATGAGGTTGTATGTAGATTATGGACTGTGACGCGAAACGGTACCGCTCAAAAAGATAATTGTCCAGAAATGCCAGAACATCTATGCGCTGATAACAATCTCCCGACGAATATTTAATTCTCTGCACAGTAATGCTGCTCCTTCATCTACTGGATCGTTCATAAAAGGACATGACATTTTGACACACGGCAGAACTAGACTTCGCCAAAACTCGCCAGCTGAATGAATGAATGAATGAGGAAATCTAATAGCGTGTGGCTGAAAGAGGGCGGAGACTGAGAGAAACTCAAGGTTTACTGAGATAAACCTGGTCCCGACCAGGTTAGATTCATAGACTCTGTTACTATGGTAACTGACCGAGAGCTTCAGTTACCCCTCTTTGTGAAACAGGCTAGAGTTACCCCTCTGTCTCTGGTTTGAGTTACCTCCCTTTGTGAAACGGAAAACTCTGAGTTTCCCTCATTTCAGGGTTAACAAACTCAGAGTTTTCACTAAACCTGCTTCATGAAACGGACCCCTGGACTGATTCTGACCATTTTCTAACTGACAGTTTGTGTTGCAGACAAAAACGAGACACAAAACGACAAAAATGAAACACAAGATGTTTGTCATTTTATATCTTTGTGTTGCAGTTGTATGTCTTTGTGTTGTAGTTTTCTGTCTTTGTGTTGCAGTGTAACTCTGCGTTGTGTTTGTGGTCTCTGTAGTTTCCTGTTGCCTCATAAGTGGTGGTGACGCTGCGTTCAGGGACTCTCCACTGAGTCGGGAAACTCGACTTCTCTAAACGTTGCAGTTGACAGCTGGTGGATTCAGCTTCTCTGATAAACTCATCTTTTTTTTCTAAGACGCCTGGAAACCTGAAAGGACTCAAATAGACACACAAAGACTCAAACAGACACACAAAGATTTAAACAGACACACAAAGACACAAACAGACACACAAAGACACAAAAAGATGCACAAAGACACAAACAGATGCACAAAGACACAAACAGACAGACAGACAGACAGACAGACAGACAGACAGACGTTTGTTACCGATGGAGACGATCACAGTGACCAGCAGCAGCGTCTTCATCTTTCTGCTTCCTGTCAGACTCTGTGACTTCATCAGACGCTCTTCCTGCACCTGTCCACTTCCTGGTTCCTGGACCTGCTGATGCTGACCAATCAGCTCAGGCTCTGCCTCCTCCCTGTGAAGAGTTCAGTTTAAAACTACAGAGAAAAAAAAGATAAATTTAAGACGCAGTGTTCTAGATGAATAGAAAGAACATTATAGATAAAGATACAGGAATATTATAGATTATTATAATGAATATGATATTAATATAAAGAACATTATAGATTAATATAATGAATATTTTAGATTAATATAAAGAATATTGTAGATTAGTATAAAAATATTTTAGATTAATATAATGACTATTTTAGATTAATATAAAGAATATTATAGAAAAATATAAAGAATATTATAGATTAATATAATGAATATTAGATTAATATAAAGAATATTTTAGATTAATATAAAGAATGTTATAGATGAAGATATAGGAATATTATAGATTACAGTTTTTTTTTTCAATTGCTAACATGCATTGGTCAAAACTGAAGTCACATGTTCAAAACTCTTAACACAGTCTGCAAAAGAAGAAGTCCATGTGGACCGAACTGTGAATCACCTTCCATTGCTTTCACACAAAATGCATTCAGTGACCACAGTCACCAAAATTCATCAACTCTTTTCTCAGTTACTAATTCACCACCTGCAAAACACTATACTTTTACAGCACATTTTTCAAATGCTAACACACTTTGTTCAAAACACAATCTAACCAAAATGATGGGGAAAAAAACATAGGGAATTTCTGCTGCAGCCACATTGAAATCTATTGAAAATCATGTAAAATATTGCCAATAAAAATAAATAAAAAGATTATGTTATTCCAGGGCTGCACAGTGGCGTAGTGGTTAGCACTTTCGCCTTGCAGCAAGAAGGTCCCTGGTTCGCGTCCCGGCTTTCCCGGGATCTTTCTGCATGGAGTTTGCATGTTCTCCCTGTGCATGCGTGGGTTTTCTCCGGGTACTCCGGCTTCCTCCCACAGTCCAAAAATATGCTGAGGTTAATTGATTACTCTAAATTGCCCGTAGGTGTGAATGTGTGAGTGATTGTTTGTCTATATATGTAGCCCTGTGACAGACTGGCGACCTGTCCAGGGTGTCCCCTGCCTTCACCTGAGTCAGCTGGGATAGACTCCAGCACCCCCCGCGACCCTAGTGAGGAATAAGCGGTGTATAGATAATGGATGGATGGATTATGTTATTCCAAACACAGCTGAGTGTAGTTGTCAGCTGAAAACCAATTCAGGTGATCTGTGTTTGGCCTCATGAGAAACCATATAAAAGGAGTAGCTTCTGATTGTTTTTCCTTAGGAAATATGGATCAGAGAGCACCGGTTCAGCATTTTTTGTAAGGTCCCAAAGTACCTATGCAAAGGCACAGAGAAAATACATAAATGTTCTTGAAGTAAATTGCTGCATTCCTGATTCATTCTTGTTGAAATATATTACAATAATTTACAACACTCAAAGTGCAAAGATCTTATTTTATAATAAAATACTGATTTATCTAAAAATAAATCATTCTAACTTGAAAGGTGAAAATTTATTTCATGTAATGCTCTGTTGTTGCTATTTTGTGGTTCAGTGTGCTGAGAGTGACAGTGTTTGTTTCCAAAGTGAGACTATTTGCTAGTGTTGTGGTTGAATGGGCTTATTTTGAGACATGTATGAAGTGTTTGTTGGTGGGAAACAGTTTTGCGGACGAGATTAACTGTTTAGCTGAGATGCATGATGGAAATGCAGGCTGTGTTAAGAGTTTTGAACATGTTACTTCAGTTTCGACCAATGCTTGTTAGCAATTGAAAAAAAAAGTAATATAATGAATATTCTATTAATATAAAGAATATTACTGATTATTATAAAGAATATTATATTAATATAAAGAATATTATAGATTAATATAAAGAATATTATAGATTAATTTCTATAAACATTATATATGAATACAAGTTACCCTACTCATTTTCCTATTAATCTCAATAGAACACGATATATAACAGAAATGTTCCTGACTCCTGTAATGCTGCATATAGAATATAAGTATGTATATATAAAACACTGATGGAGCTCATGAAGTATTTAAAGTGTAGGACATCAGACTGAACGTAGAACAGACAAAACCCAGTGCACTGTAAAATCTAATTAGTTGGCTTTACTTAAAAAAAGTATGCAAACTCGTTGCCTCAAAAAAACTTAGTAAAGTAAACTTAAGATTTCAGAGTTACAGTAACTTATTTATTGTGAGTGAGCAATACTTACTATAACTTGTTCATGTAAGTGAACTATACTTAGATTTAGTAGCACAACTCGCTTACTATATTTAAGTTTATGTAACTTAAAAGACATTAATTATAATCATTTAATTTTGTTTAGTGAAACCTACTTAAAATTTAAATTAAGCAAAACAATTTCTTCTCCTAATTATGTATCTATAAACATGCTGTGTAAACTATAACAATCTACAATAACCCAAAACAACGCAATGACAACACTATTTTCAACGGCTGCAGCATTTATTTTCAAATGAAAACCAAGCCATTCTCTCAAAAAAGACCTCAAATTCTCCTTTAGAGTACAAAACACTTGCTTTTACATACCTTTGGCTTGAATATTGGACAAAGAAACATAAATTTCAAGCAGCACTAATTTTATAAAAAGAACTGGACCACATGCAATTGTGGCACATTTCAAATATTACTCCTTATAAGCACACAAATTTGTACATTTGTATGTCAACAATACCATACAAACATTTTTAAAAAAAGAAAAACACAATTCTAGCCTCTGTTGCTATTTTTTTTTTTTTTTTAAACAATAAACAATCAAGTCTCAGTGTCATACACTGCAAAGCTGAACAAAACTCACTTCAAGTGAAGAGCTGTAACCGATAACAAAGATCCATTCTAGGGGAAAAACATGTTCTGACCTTAAATTCAACATTCATCATCCGAAACAAAAAGTCATGAGTAATTTACCCTTTTAAACTAGAAACGGTTTTATATAATGGTTCTATACAATCAACACATAAGGGACTCGACACAAAAAACACTGAGTAGTCCTCTTTTTGCATATTGTTTGAATAGGTTACCAATCACCCCTTACTGGTCTAACCCAGCAGAGTGTTCTTTAGTGTTATCAGTTTCGGAGAGAGGGTCTTGTTCCCTAACCCTAGCATGACTGCTTGCATGAAGTTCAGCGTATTTGCCATCCTTTTAGGGTAATCTAAATGCAAGGCATAGATAAGGCCAAAGACCAGGCAAACTGCCTGAGGAAAGTTGTCAATATTGTCCATGACAATATTCCCTTCGAGGACTATGGCAGGACTATGGGTGTGAACATGCACAGTGCTTGGACCTTGCACTGGGCCTTCATTGATAACCGTGAGCACACCGACTGTGATAGATTGTTGTACTTCATCTTTCTCCATTTCCTGCAAAAAAATACACATTCTTTAGAATAACAAGTTGTGTTGCTGCCTTCTTGTTTTGCTCTTCATATAAAAACTTAATTGTAAAAGTATTTCCTAGAAAAATGTGTTTCAAATGTACATTTACAATGCACTGTAAGACGGTAGAAAAAACAATTGTATCTTGTATGAATAAAACAAAAAATATATACAAGGAGGTAATTGTGTCTTTGAATATTATCACTCTGGACTCTTGCAACTAAAAATGAAAGAAATTAATAATCATAGGGTTTAAGTAGGAGCCAGGAATCGACAATTAAGTTTCTTTTGAATAGCTGATGCTGACTATTTAAGCAGGGTGGGCGATATTAATGCCTATAATATTGGTTTTGTGCTTTTTGCATCTGTTGACATACAATGATTTAATAGTAACAAATGTGTGCCGGCACAGACACCTTCTCGGGGCAAGCAAAAATACACTGGACTAACGTGATGTCACACATGGACTGAATCAGACACCAAACTGTTCCAGACATGACAAAAATGCTGTAACTCCTTCATCCCCCACAAGGCAGAAATTGCAACAGCATCATCTAGAGGAACATTTAACTTACCACTTTACTTAAGCTAATGAACTATGTAAATCAGCGCTACAATTGAGAAAAGTCCTGTAAAGCCTGTAAATAAGACAAATAAAACCCAGTACTTCTGTTTAGAAAAACAATCTCATCGTGGTGCAATTAGTCGAACATGCTAGCTATCAGTAGGGGCCAAGCTATGTGAAAGGAGATTTTATACCCAGTGGTTCAATTTAACCAATTCTTTCTTGCAAACTTAGTTTTTTGAGGGGCTGCAGGAGGCCTGCACTCTCTGAATGCTGTCTACTTTTTATTTTCTTATATTGACACCAAGAGCACAGGATAGGCTGATGCCGATTTACTTAAAATGATAGTTGGCCCATTAATAGGTCGATCCTTAGGCGCAACATTCAGTATTATTTACAGAGTGTCTACCTAGCCATCAGATGGACTGTTGATGTATTGGACCACAAAATGTCAAAGTACAAAAGTTACATCCCTGTTCTATCTGTATGTTTTCTGGATGAGTGTTTCAATAATGCTAACCAAACACTTTTTTTTGTATGCGTGCAAGCAATACTTACATAGCAAGACCTATAGAACTCACTGGAGTCGTCACCGAGTAAGATGGGGATGCCTTTCAGGACAAGTGAGCGCAGCCCAGTAATGTCTGCTGTCTAATGATACAGAGATAGACAAGATGAGTTAAAGATACATTTATTGGGCACACGTCAGAGTAAAATAAGTTGAATATGAATTCTTAAAAGTTGCAAAATGAAATTACTTACCGCCCAGCTGATCTGCTCCATAAACTCAGACAGTTTCTGTCCGACAGTTCCTTTTTTTGACTTGAAGAGCTCAATGAATCGTGGGGTGTGTTGATCTAGAGCCTGGAAGAAGTCTCCCTGGAGGTTCTTGTTCGCAATCCTATTGAATTCAGCAAACACCTAAAGAAAAGAGGGGTAGGGGAAGGAGGAGAACCAGAAGAACATTAAGTAGAAAGTGAATTTATTTATAACAGCAAATTCGCAACATTACAGCTTACAAGATATAAAAGACAAGAAAAAAGTTAACATTACTAAAATAGCATACATGCTACTTCATACTTAACAAAATACTAATCTGTTTCAATAATTCTGAAGTGGAATGAATTGTCAGAGATTTTGACTTCTTTAACTTGAAATAAATGTGAGTTATCATTCCAACAAGTGATCAGATGTCGCCGGCCTCACAGCTTCAAGTTGTTTGGATTGGCATTATTTGCTTAGGAACTTGCAGCATACACAGAAAGACTACTTGTGAGGCACTGGGACACGTGTAATTTGTAGTTACAGAAAATAACCTTGTTTCCTCTACATTGTGTGTCTTTGCATGTACATCAGTCACACGCGAGCTTACCTGTCTCTCTGTGAAGAGTCCTGGCCATCGATTAACCATGTCTTGTACAGCAGGCTCCTTTTTCACGATCTCTTGTCTGCGCAGTGGGAATGTCTGGTCCATCAGCTGTGAGATCAGGGTGCCATTTGGTTGTTTTTTCTTCATTTCTTCCACAAGAATTTTTCTGGCATTTTCAAGGCTTGTTTCATCATGTCCTTCCGGTAAATTAGGGAGATAATTTGCTTCACCTCTTTTTGGTCGTTTGATATTTTTGCCTGATGCTTCTCCTGTTGGGTTGCCTCTACTTCTTTTACCCCCATTGATTGCTACATCCTCATGTCCAGATTTCCTGAGCTTTGTGCGGTAATTGGCCATCTTAAATTTCAGGCTGTTCTTCCAGCCATACCATCCTGGCTGATCACCTGGCTCAGTAAGGCAGGGGTGCTTACTAATCAGTGCTTTTGCCACAAGACTGAAATCATTGTCTTCTGGATAAGCCTTAAAACTGTATATTGTCTCAGCTAGCTTTTCAAGGATGTCATGCTTCATATCTCGTGTTGGAGTCATCCGTGTTTTATCTCTCATAAAGGCTAGATCAGCCTGTCTAAGTCTGTAGTTAACATCAACTGAGAAATTGGGTATGTCAAAGAACTCTGGCCACTGTTGTCTCCTTACCAATGGTGATGTTCCAGGAGTTGACAAGATCTCAGTGTCTGCTGTGCTGCACTCAGCGTCAGATAATGTGACAGGTGAGGATAAGTCTGTTAAATTTAGAGTCACAAGAGGGATTATTTTGAGCGTAGCTCTCTGAGGCAAATCTGCAATTTCTGTCAAGTTGCAGAGGGCATTATTGAAATCTGGATCTTCATACTGCAGTTTAAAGTCATATTCCAAAGACAATTTATTCTTCAACTGCACTTTTAACTCTTCAGTGGAATCTGGTCTCTCATTTAAGGTTATCTTTCTAATGTTCTCTTCATTGATGACAACTCTCAGCAATAACCTTTGGTCCATTTTAGTTACTCATCCTGAGAAAAGAGAAAACATTTGCGTGAAATTCTAACATCTCAGAGTTTACAAAACTCAGCATAATATGTACCTTTTAAGTGTAACAAACTGTTGGCCTCTAACTCTGTACAATGACAGAGGGAAAATGTCATTCAATTCAGATGGATGTGTGGCCAACAGGGTGGACAAATGGCTGCTAGAGAGCTCATAGGCTCTAAGATGCTCATTATACCATGAGGTCATAAGTCTGCAAACAAATACTATGTCAGTACTGATCACCACAATCTTTGCTATTTGTCTGAAATCTGGGAGCCCTGAGCAAGATCCAACTGAAATGACCATATCAGCACAGTACTTGATGCCATCTATGCAGACGGAAGCTGCAGTAAGAACTGTGTTCTGCTGGGCATTCTTGTCATACAAAAATTTCTGCACATTTTCAGGGAATGAGGTAACCATCACAGTCTTTACTTTATTCACCTGAACAGATGGCTTGAAAAAGGAATTGGTAGCTAACTGGAAGGCGTTTTCTGGTGTCTGAGAGCTAAAGTAAGGGGTATGTTCTTGAAGTTGTGAGCATGACGGACAACTTTTTGAAAAACTTGTGTTTTCCTTCAAAACGCATTGTCCAAACATCACATAATGGTCCAAAAATTTGAATTAATTGAGGGTAGTGCTCAATGTAGTGATGCTTGGGCCGTAGTCTTTCATTTGGGAAAACTTTCTGAAATATACCTTTATGTTTTGCAATCTTGCAATCAAGAAAGTACACCGACTCCACGGTAAAAGCTGAGGAAACGGACAACTCCACAACATCTTTTAAGTTCATTAAAACCTCCCACGTTTCATCCCCCTGAGGAACGTGATGACCAATTAGTAGCGGCAAAAGTCGGAGAAGTGTCCAATTTTCATGACCGTTTCCTCCAATTGTTCCCTTGGAAGAAAAACTCTTTGTGATGAGCTGAGGTTGGTTTGTTCTGTCTGAAAATGTAAAAGGAAACGTTTTAATAGCCACATTTAGGGCTTCAAGTGAGAAATACCCCTTTGATATCAGTGCTGTTAAGCACAAAGCCATCTCAACTGGAACAATGCCCTCCAGAAGATCATGCAAAAGGTCTGGTGGATAACCATCAACAACGTGAAAATGTTCTAAGCTTTCAGTAAGTGGGCAGCGTCCTTTCACACCAGATTGTTGGGCCATGGTAGAATCCTGCAATACTTCTTGCACATGCCTGTCATGACTTTCTTTTGTCCTTGGTTGGAAAGAGCCTGTCCGCACATCCTTGTGTTGTATTTCCTCCCGCTTTGCCATACAAAATCGGCACATCTGACTAACTCTGAAGCTTTCCAAAAATCCTCCCAAAGAATGGGCTGCTAAATTGTCTGCTGCAACAAATAGTACAGTCCCTTTTATGCTGGCTCCTAACTGTTCAATATACACACCATATTGCTCAAGAGAAACAAGGTCTTGAATGAGTGGGCGAAGAATTTCCCTATAACCATAGTTTTTGATGTTGCTGACCTTGCAAAGGAGAGCAAGCTGAATGGAATGAAGAGAGGAGCGATATTTGGGGTGCAGATTGCCAAGAACCCAGTAGATAGCACATAGCTTGTGTTTCTTCCTTGAGGTTCCCAAGGGATTTGCCACCTCAAAATCATCTATGTACAAGCAAAGAGCAACCCTGAACTCTTCCGCTGTCAAGAAAGGATTCCTTTTAAAGCGGGAACCATCCCTGTAAGATCTGTATCCCTGGGACAAACCTGACTCCAGTGGCATGGCCTTATCCAAGATTTCTCCATTATTCAGCAATGTCTGCAGCATTTTAAGTATGGGGACATACACTACTGTCTGCTTTTCATTTTTTATGATATACTCAATAGGCATTACCACAGAGAATTCCCTTAAAATATATGATGTTCGCTTGCTAGCAGTTGACAAAGATCCCCCAGCAGAAGTGAATTTCAGGAATGCATTGTTCTCAGTGACTACTCTAGCTACTTCTCGCACTACAGAGTCATCATGCTGGTTTAGTATTCTTTGAATTGAGGACAGTAACAATGGCTGTGACAGCAAATAAATTTGGTTGATTTGCTCTATAACCTCTTGCAGGGCAGATTCAGAGATGTTAAGAATTGATGACATTTTCAGAAAAAGAGCAGCTACATTATGCTTTAACTGATTCTCCAGGTCTTCCACATCTTCACTGAACTCAGTAAGCTCAGACTCAGCATCTTCAGCCTCAGGGACACTAGTCTCAGGTTGAACATCCAGACTGGCTGGATGCTGATCAAGTACATTCTCAACAATTTCAGGTTTGAATGTCATCTCACAGTGCACCTGATGTTGTTTGCTTCTATGTGCATTAAAAGTGGAATAAACATTGCTCTGAAAGTTACAGCCTTGATATGGACAAGTAACCTTTTGCTGTAGCTTCAAATGTCTTCGCAAATGGGTGAAAAAATCTGCTTCAGTGCAAGGTTCCACAAAGTCACACAGCTGGCAGTGGAATGTGGTTTTACTCACTTTCCCTAGATCCTTTTGAGTGTGCCATGTTGACAAGTGCACCTTCAGTGCATTAAATGATTTAAATGTGCACAGGCATTCCTTATGTAGGCATGGTATTGGTGAGACTCTACTGTGGCACCCATGTTTTAAGCGGTAATGCTTTAGTAAATAGCCCCTCTTTTCTGCACAAAAAGAGCAATACTTACAAGTCCACTGCATTCGAAGTTTTCTTTTTGGCAAATCTGAAAAGGAAGAAAAGATTCTAGTTTTAGTATCAAGAACCAATAAACAAATACAAAATATGAAAACATTAGATAAACCACATTTTCCTAATAACAAAGTTTTAAATACCTGATTCAAAATGTATATACATGACACAATATTTGTGTTTTTAAATATCTGAAAATGTATTAGACATCTGTATATTTCAGTAAAATGATTTTTTTTAACAGCCAGTAACAAGGTATAACTCAACAAATTTCTTCATGTGAATTGTTCTTAAATGGTTTGTTTGTTTTGATGCAATTTTAGTGATGTAAGCACATAACCTTAAGGTAAACATTTGTTCAAAAATACCTTTTACTGCTGGGATTCTGAACTGTGGCTTGTCAGCATCAGTTTTAACCTGAATGGAGGCAGACAAAAACAACAGAACAAATTAAGGTACCAATTTAAATGCATAAACGTGTTAACTTAAATACCACTTAACAGTAACCGCAAACTCAACCACACATCACCATACCTTAAATGATGTCATTTTTAAGTGTGCAACTTAAGAATTAATTATTTACCTATATATTACATAAGGAAGTTAAATAGAAGAGGTATGTAGAAATTACACACAAATTGCTAGTTTACTGCATTTAAGAAGTTGCCATTGTTGGATATTGTTGGGATTATATCAATACTGATAAGGCTTATCAAAACTGATACTTAATGATACTCTTATCAATACTATCCTCCATAATTTAGAAGGACAGATTGAAAAGAGGCAAAGAGATTCAACTGTTATTTTGTTATCATTTTTTATGCTGAATTACAAATTGTTAACAAAACTGTGAATCACATTCCATGAATTCCTTCATTATTTAAACAGAATATGGTAGGCTAGTGAAACTAAATACACATTATAAGACAACGTGATAAGGGTATTTATTAGTTCTAGACCTTATTAAGCAACATTATGGATATTCATTGGTTGCAAAGGCACATACTCACATATCAGATCACATGTTAGATAATGTATATTAACTGAAGTGTAATCAGTTAACTCACTATGACTAATATTATCCAGTCAACGTGGAGCTGCTTTTATCCGCTGTGCAAACAGTAACTTTATTGTAGGGCTGGTCCGCATAGCAACTTCTGGGCTCCAGATAGTGTTATCCGACAGCATTAGGGTGGATATGTCCGTCTGTTTACAAACACGGGCGAAGTGAAGCGTGACTTAACGCTGACCCCAGAAGTCACTGCAGTCCACAAGACTGACGTACACCAATGCTTCATTACAGTAAAGCAGCTACTCGGCAACAGCGGGGATATTCCGAGTATTCGGATCTCAAAATTCATATTCGGATACCACCACAATGATCGAATATTGGGATATTCGGGTCCGGCCCTAAGTCATATGTTTCAGGGCTATGTCCTGCATCTCAGCCGAGAAGCGAAAACAAGGAGGAGAGATGTGTGCACATTTCTGTTTGCATGCGTACTAATGTCCGTTGATGCACACACATTACTCCCTTATCTCACTTTTGTATTATTCACTGTTCCTTTTTTCCAGAGCCCTGAAAGCGTTTTTGCCTTGAGCTCGACAGCTATCTACCTGATGCGATTTCTGTGAATTAAACACAAGCTAATGACCTGACCAAAACAAACCTCTCCTCCACCCCCTTCATCTCCACCAAAGTTGTAGTTAATGTAGTAATGTAACTGTAACACGGTGAATTTCACTGAAAGATGTAGAATTTGCATCAAGTTTCACAAGTTGTAGGTTAAAAATGTTAATATTTCTGGGCTAATTTGCAACAGAATAACCACATGGTGTTGGCTGTTTAAGCTAGGTTAGTGTCTAACTTCTAATATCTAAGTAGCAAACACATAAATACATGCTGAATATTTTAATTCGCAGAAAGGCAGCAAAACCGGATGCATTAAGATAAAATGTGTACTCACCAAATCAGTATTGCAAGAACGAATATCGATGCGCAGCCGAGCAAAAGCCAAAGTGCTGTGGCCGGAAAGTTGTCCGCCACTTCAACCTGTCCAGAAATGTTTTGAATCGACTTGACGCGCCAATTCAGAAACAAGGACTAATCTGCGCATGTCTCAATGTTGAAAAAACACTTCAGCCTTGCAGCCAAATATTTTTTGCATCGATCTCATCCAATGTTGACTCCCTTCTTGTGGAGTTAAACAATGAGAACAAATGCAGACAAAAAAAAAAAAGAAGAAAAAACACTTCAGCAGCGGAATTATTTAGCTCCTTAAGCTGAGTACTTGCGTTTTCTAAGTGAATCTAACTAATGTACCTTAAGTTTGGCAGCATTTTCCAAACCACATTACTGGTAACTTACTTAAAATGATTGTTGATAACAAGTTGATAAAAACTGAGTTATGTCCACTTAGTATTTTTTATTAAGTACAATGTTAGTATTTACAGTGCAGTAAACATGAAGGTGAAAATACAGGCAAGTCCACCACCAAGATGCAACATCATCAAGGACGCTGATGTTCAGATTGCAGAATAGTCACCATTCATCCTCCCATCCTCAGGAGTTTGTACTTCAAAGATGTCACTCTCAAGTCTGTAAGTCCATACTTACCGTACTCGATATGTATTTGATGAGAAGAAAAAAAACGAGAAGTGAAGAATGACCAGGAAAAAAAGACAAGGATGAGAAGAATATAATAGAGAAAAAAGGCAGAGGAGAAGAAGAAAGGAGAAGACAGAAAGAGGAACAAATGAAGACAAGAAGGAGGAAAGGGAGGAAGAGAGAAATGTAGAAGGAAGAGGAGAACATGAAGAAAAAAGGAGGCAATGGAAAAGAACAAAGGAAAAGAAGGAGAAAATGAAAAATAGCAGGAAGAAGAGGACAGAGAAGGTAGAGGAGAAAGAACGAAACGACAGGACAAAATGTAGAAAAGAATAAGGACAGGAAGAAGGCAAATAAAAGGAGAAAGATGAGAAGAGAAGAATGACAAAGTAGAAGACGACAGAATAGAGGAGGAGAAAGGAGAAAAAGATAGAAGAAAGATGGAGACGACAAGAGGGGAAGCAAAGACTGGGGAAAAGGCAAATAAATGTAGAAGGAAGAGTAGAAAAAGAAGGAAGCATCTTCAAAAAAATGAGAAAAGGGAAGGAAAATGAGGAGAAGAAAAGAACAAGGAAAAAGATAAACAAGGAAAAGAGAAAGGAAGAGATGAAAGAGAAAGTGACAAAGAAGGAGGAGGAGGAAGCAGGAGATGCAGACAGAGACAGAGGAGAAGAAAGGAGATATCAGAAGGAGGCGAAGGAAGAAAGACGGCGATAAAGACAGGAGAAAGGAGAAGACAGAAGAAGGAAGAAAAACAAGGAGTAAAGGGAGGAAAAGTAGCAGAAGTAGAAGAAAGAGGAACAATGAGGAGAGAAGAGGGATGAGAAAAAATGGAGTAGAAGAAGGAGACAGGAGGAGAATGAAGAAGAGAAGAAAGAAGAGGAGAAAGAAAGTAGACAGAGGGAACAGGAGGAGAAAATAAGAATGGGAAGAAGGGAGAAGAGAAAATTAATGAGGGACAGAAGGAGGAAGAGAAGGAGGAGACATAGTAAGAAGAAGAACGAGGAGTAAAGGAGGAAGAGATGGAAAAGTAGTAAAAATAGTAGGAGAGGAAGAGAAAAAAGAAACAAGGCACAGAGGATAAAAAGAACAAAGAGGAGAGGAAGGAGGAAAATAGGAGGAGAGGAGAAGAAAACGAAGATGGGGATGAGAGAAGAATGGCAAGACAGAAGGAGAAGAGGAGGATGAGGAAGAGCAGAAAGAGAAGCAAGGAGAGGAAGGGATGAAAAGAAGAGGAAGAAGGCAACAGAGAAGGAGGAGGAGAAAGGAGACAGAAAGAGTAGGAGAAGACAGAAGGAGAAGAAAGAAAGGGGAAGAAAAAGATAGGAGGAGAAGAAAGGGAAGACGGAAGAAAAACAAGGAGTAGACGACTGAAGAGGTGAAAAAGAAGGTGACAGGAGGAGAACAAGAAGAAGACTGAGAAGGAGTTAAAAGAATGAGACAAAAGAAAAGATAGAGAATGAGGAGAAGGAAGCAGAACAAGACAAAGGAGTCTGAGAAGGAGAAGAAAGGAGAATACAGAAAAGGAGGAGAAAGAGGGAAGTGGAGAAGGAGGGAGAAGATGATGAAGAAGAAAAGAATAAGTGAGAAAGATGGACAAGAATCAGAGGGAGGAAAAATGAATAGGAGAAGACAGGAGGAGAAAGAAAGGGAAGAAAAGGATGAGAAAGAGTAGGAGGGGAAGGAACAAGGAGGAAAGGGAGGAAGAGATGAAGAAGAATGAGTCGTAGAAGAGGAAGAGAGGAGAACACAAAGAAAAAAGGAGAAGGATGAAGAAAAAAGGAGAAGGACACTGACAAATAGGAGGAGGAAAAGTAAGACTCGGAGACAAAATGAGGATGAGAAAGAAGGAGAAGAGGAAGGAGGTGGAGAAAGTCGAAGACAAAGGGTAGAAGGAAGGATATGGAGAAAGAAGGACAAGACAAAGAAGGAAAAAGTAGATTAAAACTAGGAGAAAGAAGGAGAAGAAGAAAACAATGAGGAAGATTAAAAAGAGATGAAGAAGAATGAGTAGGAGAAGAGGAAGAGGGAGGAGAACATGAAGAAAAATGGAGTAGAAGAAAAAGGAGGAAGAGACGAACACCCATAAGCAAGAGGAGAAGACGAGAACAACAAGAAGGAGGAGAAAAGAATGAAAAAGAATACGGACGAACAAGGAGTAAAGGGAGGAAGGGATGAGAAAAGGCAGTAGTGTAAGGAGACAAAGAGAGGGTAGGAAGGAGGAGAAGATGATAAAGAGGAGTAGTAGAAGATGACAGAGAAAGGAAGAGGGTATAGAGAAGAATGAGGTAGAAAAGGAGAAGGTAAGACTTAGTAAGAGAAAAAAGAAAATGAAAGAATGAATACAAGGAGTAGGAGAAGGTAAAGGGAAGATGAAGAATGAGGAGAGAATGAGAGAATGAGAGAGTAGAGGAAGAAGACAAAGAAGAGGAGCAAGGAGTAAAGGGAGGAACAGATGAAGAAAAATGAGTTGTAGAAGAGGAAGAAAGAACAAAAATGGAGAAGGGGAGAAAATGAAGGAGGAAGAGGAGAAGACAAGAATGACAAAAAGGAAGAATGAGTGAGAATGAAAAAGGACAAAAAGAAGAAGATGGAAGGAGAAAAGGGAGGGAGTAGTGTAAGGAGACAAAGGAGGAAAAGAAAAAGAGAAGGAATATGAATAGAAAAGGAACAGGAAGAAGACTGACTAGAAGGAAGAAGAGATGTGCACGAAGACAAAAAAACAAAAAAGAAAAGTAGGAGGGGAGGAACAGAAGAAGACAGAAGGATGATGATAAAAGAATGACGACAGGAGAAGAAAAGAATGAGGAAGAGTAGAGGAGACAGCAGGAAGAGGAGAAATTAGACAAAGATAAGGAGGAGAAGAGAAGGAGAATGAATGAGGAGAAGAAGAGAAGGGGAGATAAGAATGAAGGAGAGTACTGTACTTTCCGGACTATAAGCTGCTACTGTTTTCACCCGCTTTGAACCCTGTGGCTTATACAACGATGCGGCTAATGTATAGATTTTTACGGGCGAGCTTCATGCCGTCAATACATTTAGCCTCGTCACATCAGAATGAAATTACCCAACAGGTCACAGTGGACCAATGAAACAGTTCGAATTAAATCAAACGCACACACACTAAAGTCTTCAAATCGGTCATTTTGCGCTTCATGCACACACCCTCATCATGGAAAACACACGAAGAAATGCTTATGATGCAGCTTTTAAGCTTTTAACCTACCACCTGACCCAGATGGTAGGTTTCTAGAACAATTGCAAATTAAAGTATAAAGACTAAGTCCTTAAACTGTTGGAAGAATTTTGTTCAAATCTAACACAAACAACTCTGCACTTTAAAATACTATAGATTAGCTCATTAGAAAATAAAAAGCTGTTTGCTGAAACTTACTTTGTCTTCTGTCCTTCAAATAATCTTTGAAAAAGGAAAGGTTCCTGTATTGGATCTCTCGGTGCACTCATCACATTGTTCTCCTAAGTAGATAAAAATTAGAACAGTTGAGAGGAACTGTTGTGAGTGAAATGTCCAACACTCATGATTTGTTCACATTGACCACTGGTTTGATGCCATTTAATAGAGGGAACTAGAGCAACACTGTAACAGACTTGATTTTCTTTTTATGCGTGGCCTTATAGTAGTACATGACCAAATCCTCACTGAATTATTCAGACACCTTAACAACAATGTAATGTGGTATGTAAACTCAGTAGTATCTAACTGTACAATACATCCAAATGTAAACCAAAGACAAATGACACTTCAACAATATCTAAATATTGAAATAATACAAGCATTGCTCTATAAGATAAAATTCACTGACAACAGTCAGACCTAACTGGATTGACATTCAAACATAAAGCGATTCTGAAAACATACCTGTAGTTTGACGTTTTCTTTTGCCACCTCTGTTTCGGCTCTTGCTCCCAGCCTTGCTTCCTTGAACTATGTTCAAATGTCCCACCATGTGGCTTGCAGGCTCTTTTCCAACAGCTACATCTGAAGCTAAGTTTTGTAGAGAAAGTATCAAAAATATATATTATTTATTTAAGGTAACTCTAATTTCAAATCAAAAATATCTCTGTAAATTTGAGAAATCTTGTATGTTATAAACCCCAGCAGAAAAAAAACTGTCTTTCTGTAGCATAACTCCTGTCAACGTAGTCTTGACATGTAATTCTTGTGTTCAAAACCTAAGTACTTCAGCCAGTAAATACTATGTAACGCTTGATTCATGATAATACTACACTTGTTTTTTATGAATCAATACATGCCACGTTCAGTTTCACTCAGAAATGTCCAGTCTGTCTTGGTCTCTTTCACCCTTTTCCCCATCATAGCATAAAGATTCTGCATGACATCAGAGTCACAGGAGTAAATTTTACTTGACCAGTCATCTTCTATGAGAGCATTATAAATTAAAATACTTCCATTTTGAAATCAGCATGTCAGTTGCAAAATCACAAAGCAACATCACAAAGTTGAAAATGTTAATGTTGTGCTGTGTAAACATTTATTTCCACCTAATGCACTCTGTTAAGTGTATTAAAATTCAAATTATAGTCACTATTCTGGACAAATTTTGGACAATATTTTTTCAATACATACCCTTATTCCGTGATTGTGCCATTTGTCTTCTAGTGATCTTGCCACCACCCCTGTCGATGCCTCCCACAGAGTTGCTTTCAGGGTCTCCTGTGATATCTGCCCAATATGGAGAATACATTTGTAGCGTAACTTCCAAAACCTTATGGTAAACCAACAAGGAACGCCATAGGTATCCCTGAACATTTAGTTTGACAACTGCTATGTTGATACATTTAATCAACCATTAAGTGAAATTAAGCACATAAAGCTCTTGAAGTTATCTCCTCATCTGTGGAAGAGGATCAACACATGTCTTATTTAAAAGTTTACGAGTCACATCATTATGATTAAATATGCAGTTTTGATCCACACTGACCTTTTGTTCCACTCACTGACTCCTTCCTATTCACCATTTTCATGACCCGATTAGGTCCATCTGCAAAAATATTGCAGGCAAAAAAAAAATTTCAATGTCAACAGCCTCCCTTGATTGTTCTGTGATATTCAAATCATCAGCAAGCTGCAAATCATTGTCCACTGTCTTATCACATTGTTACATATCCCAAAGCTAAAAACTACAAGTGCTAAATACACATAGATGAAAAATGAAGACAACAATCTCTTTTCAAAACACACCTGTATCTAGATTTTTTTCCACCCTCTGAACCTTTGAACTTTTGGTTCCAATGCCATCATCCATCATACTGCCTTCTACAACAACATTTCCACGGTCTTCTGTTACACTTAGACCTGATGGAACACGTGTAGAGTGACAGTAGAGTGTAAATAATATAGGCTGTCATTTAGCAAAAGGAGCACACTGTTAGTCTTCAGCAATTAGGAAATACTGATATGTTACTGTATTTGGTAAGCTAATTAAATGTACAAATATTGTGTAAGAATTCTTTCAAAATATTATGAGATTCTATGAACCACTACATTCCTTCTCACCTTCTTCCACAGCAGCGATTTCTGGCTCTCTGTCATTGGCCATTTTCAAATCATGGATGACAGATTCTGCATATCATCAGAGCCACAACAGGAAATTTAACTTGATCAGTCACCTTTCACAATAGTATTAAAATACTAGGATACCGCAACCGTTGCACCATTGCCAAAATTAGTAAGTACCATGCGCTGCCTGTCCCTTTGCATTGATTCTGCAATCCATACTTTAAGAAAACACCTGACAGTGTGGCCTGTCACGGATCACCACACTAAGGGCAGCATTGTATAAGCAACTGATTTTTCCAAGCACTCTCTTGTCAGTGAGAAATCTGAACACTTGCTTCCAATACATGGCTGAAAATGGCAGTCACCAGGTTGTTAAAAGGACAGTTATTTCATTCTGTAGATTTAGTTGACCGTTTCAGATTATCAGACTGTCAGCATATCTTACCTTACTCTGTCCTATCCTTGCTGCTTTTGTTCTCCGTTGGCTGAGGAAATTTTCTGAAGTGCACTGTGAAACACCAGTACAGACACATAATTATAACTGTACAAGTATGCAAAATATATTTCATTTGAGGAACAAATCTTGGTGGTGGACTTGCCGGTATTTTCACCTTAATTTTCACCTTAATTTTTACTGTATTTTACAGATATTTGTGATAAAGAACATGCACAACAACAAAATATCTGTCTTTATTTTCATTTGAATGGTAGGGTTGAATATTAATTTAAAAATGTGACCATAAAACCACCTTGAAGCTGAGGAGGAAGCAGCACAACTATGAAGGCAGATCTGGGCAGGAAGAGTCAGGATGTGGAGGAGAAGAACAGAAGGAGCCCTGTTAGCTTGTCTCTTTAATAACATGCATCTATCATATAATGTATAATTTCTGGCCCGCCAGTGCTGTCAAACAGAATACGCATATCTCTGATGCAAAATGCAATTTTCTTTGTTGCTGAATGTTGGCAGCAAGACTCTGTTGACCCCCTCTGAATATGTAACTTTGCTGCCATCCTTTCCAGACGATTTCTGAAATGGAAACTGCAGATTTAAAAAAAAAAAAAAAAGACCCTGTCAGTCAAAACCTTCTAGGGCACATGACAACTTATCCAGGAGTGACTGCATTAAGAACACAAAGTAACTGGAAGGTGTCTTTGCTTCACAGCAGCACTTTTTCTATCTCAGTGGGGAAACTGATCAGATCCTATATGGCTGGCAGATTTGCCGTTTTTAGTTGACCTAAAAAAAGCATCTGAATGTGCTGAACATGAGACTTCAAGGATTAGAGCCAGTTGTCTGCACACATCAAAGCCTTTGGAAACAAACTACAACTTCTCCAAAAACACTTGTCACAAACTGAGCCTGACACTGCACATTTCTCAGCTCTACAGGAGGTAATGAACAGTTTTCCACAGGACAATATTAATACATAAACAATGAGTTTAAACAACTCTCAGCTATTGGACCCTGATGATGCTCCTCATCAGCTGCAACTGGCTTTATTTTATTTTTGTGGTTGTTTATTTTATTTTTCTGATTATTTTATTTCTCCAGTTGTATGTTGTATTTTCTGGCTGTTTATTTTATCTTGCCAGTTGTTTGTTTTATTTTTCCAATTTTTTATTTTATTTTTCCAGTTGTTTCTTTTCTTTTTTTCTTTTCTTTTTTCTTTTCTTTTCTTTTTTCAGTTGTTTATTTTATTTTCTGGCTGTTTATTTTATTTTTCCAGTTGTTTATTTTCTTTTTTCGGTTGTTTATTTTATTTTCTGGCTGTTTATTTTATTTTTCCAGTTTATTTAAATTTTTTTATTGATTGTTTATTTTATTTTTCCAGTTGTTTATTTTATTTTTCTGGTTGTTTATTTTATTTTTCTGGTTGTTTATTTTATTTTTCCAATTGTTTATCTTATTTTTCCAGTTGTTTATTTTATTTTCTGTTGTTTGTTTAATTTTTTTAATTTTCCAGTTGTTTACTTTATTTACCGGGTTTTCTTTCATTTTGGCAGATGTTCATTTGATTTGTCCAGTTTTTTGTTTTGTTTTCTCAGTTGTTTGTTGTATTTTTCCACATGTCTATTTATTGTAGTTGTTGTTGTTTACTTTATTGTCATTGTTGCGTACATGTCCATTTCTAGCCTCAAATTTGACATATTACATGTGATGATATTCTTGATTATGAATGCAAATAATGTAGTGGTGGCTATCGATGAAGAGACATCTTAAACAACAAAAATGTTTGTTTCATTCATATTTATCTGTGCTTTTTTCATGTCTACTACATTCACAGATTACTGCAAACTCAAAGTGCAATTATAGCGATTACATTCAACATTTTAAGACTTTTTGTAAACTCAAGCACTTTCAGTGTCTTGAAAAGTGGTCTATTATGGGATGGGTACATTGTTTGATGGTAGCAGGACTGTCATAGCTAATGTTAACTCTGGTGCTAGCAGCAACATGCTTTGCATTAAGGTGATCAGTAAACTCTTTGTTGCACAATTTGCACACAACCACACTTTTATCCAAGCTGCCATCGGGAAGATTGTTAGAAGAAAATGTTCCACCCAGCAAGCTTAATGTCGTCTCCTCTTCCTTCAAACTTTCTTGTGCGCTGCCATCACTCAATACATCCTGTGTATCTTCTTCGCAGCTGGAAAAGACCCTGGTGTGTTTCTATTAACGTCTCCGTGCTTTTATATTGATAGTCTGGCATCCTACAAAGTAACGTCCTCTGACTACCGACGTTTTTTTTTCCTTCTTAAAATCTGGCAAACCCGTCTTTTCTGAGAATCCCTGTCAAGATGCCGCGTGATGGCAGACATCATCTGAAATGCCAAAAAAATGCATTTTTTTCCCTCAAAAGCCAGGATATTTCACAAACCCTGGTAATTTCCTTTTATCGTCGCTTTTTTTTCGAGTATACTTCAACGAACCTTGGTAGCTCCCTGTCATTGCTGGGCTTTTTTCTTGGTTATGAAAAGAAAAAAACTAAGAAAAAAACAATAATGGTTAAGGTTAAAATAGAGCCTCTTGCTAAGCTTCATCACTAGGTATAGATCATATATTTAACTTCATATCAACGTCTGTCACGCACATGCGCGTGCGTGCGTCATCTTAACGCCATGGAAGCAACTATGACGCGCAGCCGAACTCCTATAAAAGACCTGCAGATCTTTCAACTGTCATTCTGCACCTGGATTTGGAGCTGATGTGTTAGAGAAACTGGGAGCTGGAAAGCTGAACTGTGGAGATTTGAAACGCTGGAAAGCATCTGAAGAACGGACCTTGTTGAAGAACAAACTCAGTGGATTACTGACAGAAGAAGAAGAAAACCCACCCGCTGGACAAACGTATCAGACAGACGAGCAGCTGCTGTTTTGAGGCCTGACAGACCTGGAGAGTCAGCACACAGGTAAGAAAATAAAAGTGGTGTTTCTGCTGAGCATGACTCCTAAACTGACCTTCAGAAACACTTTGGACGCGATTTCAGGAGAAAATTTAGAATGAATTGTTGAATTTAAAGTTTGTTAAGTAACGGAATGTTTGACGACCTGTTTGAAAAACAGTTTTAGTGATACAGACGGTTTCTTGGTGTAATTTCCGTGTTTATGAATTTATTTTATATGAAAAGTTGAGGGAAATGTATGGAATGTGTTAATATTACTGTAGTCATTCGGGAAAACTGATATTTTGGTTTGAGGACATGGATTTTTCTAGAATTTGGTGTTGAAACTTTTAGAAACAAAATGGCGTCGAGGCCATTTTTCAAAAAATGCTCCGTGTTTATTTGTGGAATCCATGGAACGGTCAGCAGAAGTGTTCGGAGAGGCGTTATGACGTCACAGCGTCCAGGCTCAGACCCAGATCGTAGCTGAGTTTAGCTGCTTGTTGAAAATGTCTGGACATCAGGTCTTTTTCAGTTCAGTGCTGATCCTGTCTGTGAACGGATGTTACGATGTTGTTTAAAATGCACAGTCAGGTTTGTGTTCTGAACTCAGAGCTGAACTGAACCAGTGTCGGTCTGATGCTCCACCTGTTATTTCATCTCTCCGAGTCAAACCGAGCTGTTCTGCTGTTTTCTTTCATAACCGTGTGAGTAACTGCGTGTTTCCTGCCTCCTGTCCGATGTTTGATTTCCAGTTTCTAAGCTGGAGAATAAGAGACTGTCACAGTAGCTCACACTTTTGTGTGCTTATTTCGGATGAGGCCTGTTGCTGACTGCTCATAATGTCAACAAGGTTCAGCGTTATTCTCAGGGGCGTACCTAGTCATTCGGGGGCCCAAGGCAAACCCAGTCATTGGAGCCCTTGACATTCTGGTACTGCACTGTCTAAAGTTTTATTCTCACCTCAATGTGTCTTCAGTGTGGCAGCAGGAGCAGGTTCAGCCTGGAGTTCCCTGCACGCTGTGTTACTATAAAAGAAGACACCACAAAATATAACAAGGTCAATTATGAGAACAAAAATTTCAACAGTATAATTTTTTTAAAATCAAATTTATCTTTTGACTTTCTTTCTTTCTCCCTTTTCTATTTTCTTTCAGTCCCTCATGTCTTTGTGATGTTTTCTTCTCTCCCTTTTTTTGTCGTTTTCTTCTCTCCCTATTTCTTTCTCTCTTTTTTCTTTGTAATGTTCTCTTCCTCTTTCTTTTTTGTGTTTTCTTTTCTCCCTCTTTCTTTCTCTCTCTTCCTTTTTCTTTGTGATGGTTTTTTCTTTCCTTTATTTCTATTTCTCCCTTATTCTCTTTGATGGTTTTGTCCCCCTTTTTCCTTTGTGATATTTTCTTCTCTTCCCCTTTCTTTGTGATGTTTCTTCTCTCCCTCTTTTTTCCTCTCCCTTTTTCTCTGATGATTTTCTCTCCCTGTTTTCTTTGTGATGTTTTCTTCTCTCCCTCTTTTTTATCATGTTTTTTTCTCTCCATCTTTCTTTCTCTCCTTTTTTCTGTTCTTTGTTCTCTTCCTCTTTGTTTGTTGTGTTTTCTTCTCTCCCTGTTTCTTTCTCTCTCTTCCCTTTTCTTTGTGATGGTTTTGTCTCCCTGTTTTCTTTGTGATGTTTCCTTATTTCCCCTTTTCTTTGTGGTGGTTTCTTCTCTCCTTTCTTCCTATTGCTCCCTTTTCTTTGTAATGGTTTGTCTCTCTTTTTTTCTGTGATATTTTCTTCTCTTCTCTTTTCTTTGTGATGTTTTCTATTCTCCCTTTTTTCACTTCCATTTTTCTTTGTGATTTTTTTCTTCCTCAATTTTATTAAAATTATCACACTAAAATTTGACTTTTCAAGCCTTTGCCTCAGCAAACCTTGAAATGAGTAGGTCCATATCCACTGACTTTCTGACTTCCTGCTCAATGGAAAGAACTGCAAGTGCTGACAGCCTATCCTGGGACATAGTTGACCTCAGGTAGGTTTTAATCATTTTTAGTTTTGAAAAACTTCTCTCACCTGAAGCCACTGTGACTGGAAGAGTGAGAAGTAGTCTAAGAGCGATGCTGAGATTTGGATAAATGTCCAGAATACTCTCCTTATATATGTAATCAAGCATCTCAGATGGAGACGAGATGTGTGTGGGGAATGATCTGGCTGCACCCTTAACCTCTAGCTTGAGGTCCTCTGCATCAACATCATCCATCTCCTGCTCAACTCTGTCACAGCATTCAGCAAGCCTCCCTTCCTTCTCCGTGTTTCTCATAGCATCAGTGGAGAAAAGAAATCCATACAACGTATAAAATGTTTCCATGTGTGAAAATCTGTCCTTCAATGTGACCAGGGCTGTATCTATGAGAGGCAGGAAAAACTCTCTTTTGAACAAATCCACTGCAGTTGACTGGGTCTGCTCTTTTCCCTCATACTCAAAGTGCATAGGTGTCCTCTTCTGACGCACCTCTGGCCAACTCATCTCCATCTCAAGCTTTTCTGCAATTTCCCTGGCATCTGTTTGCACAGACTCCAATCCCTCATTTCGATATTCCTCAAGGAAGTCTGTCACTGCTCTAGTTTCCCTCTTAACAGTTTCAGCTGAAACCTTGGGGCTCTGCAGGACCTTGCTCACTTTATTTATCTGGAAGAGCACATTGTACCATACAATAGTACTTACCACAAAGGGCAATCTCTGCATCTCTTTGTGTATGCCTTCAGCTGTAGAGACCACATCAGCATCCCGTTTTCTGTGGCATAGTCCTTTAAAGTGATTAATGCCTCCAAGATTTCAGGCAACTGGTACCGAACAGCTTTAACAGCTTCCACTCGACACTCCCACCTGGTTGTGGACAAAGCCTTCAGAGTGAAGTTCTTCACATGATTTGTGAGAATGGTCCAGCGGTGAACTGAGGAGCTGAACAGAGTGTAGAGTCGCTGTAGTAAACCAAAGAAACTGATGGATGTCACAGATGACTTTGCTGCATCACCAACAACCAGGTTTAAGGTATGGCTTCCACAAGGGACACATAAGGCTTTACTGTTTAGCTCCAGCACTCTCTTTTGTACTCCCTGCTTTTTACCCTGCATGTTACTGCCGCTGTCATAAGACTGGCCTCGACAGTTGGAAAGATCCAAACCTAGGTTTTCTAGGTGTCCTAAAAATGTCTCAAGTGCCTGAAGAAAAGCAACAAAGTGCTCATGAATGCAGATGCCTTTTGAGGTCTCACAAGTCACAATACGGAGCACTACTTAGAGCTGCTCTGTGTGGCTGACGTCTGGTGTGCAGTCCATGATCACAGCATAATATTTGGCATTCTTGACCCTTTCCACTATTGCATCTATTGTACACTTTGCAACAAGGGAGATTAATTTGTTTTGAATTCTAGGACTGAGGAAAGTTTCAATTTGTTCTTTTGCCTCTATTCTCCTCAGATGCTCCCGCATGATTGGGTCAAATTGAGCCATCAGTTCCACTTGTCCAAGGAAGTTACCGTTGCCACCCTCAAACAACTGCTCTGAGTGTCCACGAAATGAAAGATTACGCTCTGCAAGATGGCTCACAATGGCAATTAATCTTGTCAAGACCTCTCTCCAGCGGTTTACTTCAAGAGCAAGTAGATTTTGATTCACCTGATCTATGGCAGTTTTTGTTTGCAGCTTCTGTGTTAGAATCCGCCATTTTTCCATGTTAATGTGTTCAGCAGACTTCTCATGTTGTCTAAGGATAACTGAAAGATTCTTCCAGTCATTAACTCCATCCCCACTTAACTGAGTGCTCTTGTCTTTGTTACCAGACACACGGCAACAAAAGCAGATAACACTGTCCTTAGTTTCACTGTACATAAGCCAGGACCTGCTTATCTTTTCTCCATTCCTCATGTGCATATAGAAGTAATTCTTTGTAAATCTGCAGCCCTCTTGATTCCTTGGAAATATTCTTTCCTTGATCTGAACAGGACCTTTCTGCACTATTGAGCAGCGCTCATTGTCTGAAAGGTGTTTCGGCCAGAGTGCAGGATCATCTTCAAGTGGGGAAAGTTGATCAATGTGATCACTAATCTGCTGACTGAATGTTGGTGTCTCACAATCCACTTCCTGTTCATCCTCAGAGCTAGACTGGTCTTCTCCTGGGTCAATCACTGTCTCATTCTGAGAATCAACACATCAGACAGTGAGGATCTCATACCCAGTTGTTATTACAACTATCTGACAGCCTAAGTTTCTAGTTACTTAACCGTTTTCATATATCATATGATATGTATCACTAAACAACGATTTTGAATCAACTAAAAAGTGTGAATTTGAGGGGATAATTATGTAGGTGAATCATCTCAATACTTTTACTGTAACTGATAAGAGCATCAGTGTTTCCTCTAGGATTTTTCTCAGCAGGAGCAGCCCCCCCCCAAACTGAAAATGATTGCATTGAATGGTCTGGAAATCCGTGTTTTTCCTGAGACCTATTCCGGTGGGTTCTTTAACTTTCTGTCCCTGTAGCTGCTCACAGCCATCCAGACTGAAGAATGTTGGTATAATACAAATATGAAAGCACATGGCATCATTTTGGTGAATCAAAACACAGACCTCAAATTCGTCAGCTTTGGCCTTGAGTCCTCCAAGCTGCTGGAGCAGAGCTATCATGTAAATATTAGATAAGGGTGGGTTTGAAACATGAAATTTTCTGACATGTTCCTGTTGTTTTTTTCAGCTCCAAGTCCCAGCTCCAAGTCCCAGCTCCAAGTCCCAGCTACCCAGCTACCTTGACAAGGTAAGTTTTAAGTTTCCATTTTATAATCCTAATACGATAAGTTTTTAAATATCCAATAGGAGGGGACACATGTTCTGACATGTTCCTGCTGTTTTTTTTCAGCTCCATGTCCCAGCTCCAAGCTCCAAGTCCCAGCTACCCAGCTACCTTGACAAAGTAAGTTTTAACTTTCCATTTTATAATCATAAGTTTTTAAATATCCAATAGGAGGTGACAAATTTTCTGACATATGTTCCTATTGTTTGTTTCAGCTCCAAGTCCCAGCTTCAAGCTCCAAGTCCCAGCTACCCAGCTACCTTGACAAGGTAAGTTTTAACTTTCCATTTTATAATCTTAATACAAAAAGTTTTTAACTATCCAACAGGAGGTGAAAAATTTTCTGACATGTTCCTGTTGTTTTTTTCAGCTCCAAGTCCCAGCTCCAAGCTCCAAGGCCCAGCTACCCAGCTACATTGACAAGGTAAGTTTTGAGATTCCATTTTATAATCCGAATACGATAAGTTTTTAAATATCCAATAGGAGGTGAAAAATTTTCTGACATGTTCCTGTTGTTTTTTTTCAGCTCCAAGTCCCAGATCCAAGCTCCAAGTCCAAGATAAGTTTCCTTTGTTTTTTTGTACAATGTTTTAAAATGCTTAAAGTGTTACAGTAGCTTTTATGATTGTAAGGTCAGGACACCAGCAAGCCCTGGAAGAGGGCCCCTCTTGCTGACATCTTCCTTTGGAATTTCTTCAATGTTTCCTCTCCAGAGGATTTTTTGGAGTTTTTCCTGTTGACAAGAGGTTGCTGGTCTTACCAGATAAGTTTCCTGTTTTTTTGTACAATTCAAAAATACTTAAGTGTAGCAGTAACCTTTATGATTGCGAAGTCAGGACACCAGCAAGCCCTGGAAGAGGGCCCCTCTTGCCGACATCTTCCCTTGGAATTTCTCCAATGTTTCCTCTCCAGAGGATTTTTTGGAGTTTTTCCTTGTTGACAAGAGGTTGCTGGTCTTACCAGATAAGTTTCCTGTTTTCTTGTACAATTCAAAAATACTTAAGTGTAGCAGTAACCTTTATGATTGTCAAGTCAGGACACCAGCAAGCCCTGGAAGAGGGTCCCTCTTGCCGACATCTTCCCTTGGAATTTCTCCAATGTTTCCTCTCCAGAGGATATTTTGGAGTTTTTCCTTGTTGACAAGAGGTTGCTCGTCTTACCAGATAAGTTTCCTGTTTTTTTGTACAATTCAAAAATACTTCAGTGTAGCAGTAACCTTTATGATTGTTAAGTCAGGACACCAGCAAGCCCTGGAAGAGGGTCCCTCTTGCCGACATCTTCCTTGGAATTTCTCCAATTTTCCTCTCCAGAGGATTTTTTGGAGTTTTTCCTTGTTGACAAGAGGTTGCTGGTCTTACCAGATAAGTTTCCTGCTTTTTTGTACAATTCAAAAATACTTAAGTGTAGCAGTAACCTGTATGATTGTAAAGTCAGGACACCAGCAAGCCCTGGAAGAGGGCCCCTCTTGCCGACATCTTCCCTTGGAATTTCTCCAATGTTTCCTCTCCAGAGGATTTTTTGGAGTTTTTCCTTGTTGACAAGAGGTTGCTGGTCTTACCAGATAAGTTTCCTGTTTTCTTGTACAATTCAAAAATACTTAAGTGTAGCAGTAACCTTTATGATTGCGAAGTCAGGACACCAGCAAGCCCTGGAAGAGGGCCCCTCTTGCCGACATCTTCCCTTGGAATTTGTCCAATGTTTCCTCTCCAGAGGATTTTTTGGAGTTTTTCCTTGTTGACAAGAGGTTGCTGGTCTTACCAGATAAGTTTCCTGTTTTTTGTACAATTCAAAAATACTTAAGTGTAGCAGTAACCTTTATGATTGTAAAGTCAGGACACCAGCAAGCCCTGGAAGAGGGCCCCTCTTGCCGACATCTTCCCTTGGAATTTCTCCAATGTTTCCTCTCCAGAGGATTTTTTGGAGTTTTTCCTTGTTGACAAGAGGTTGCTGGTCTTACCAGATAAGTTTCCTGTTTTTTTGTACAATTCAAAAATACTTAAGTGTAGCAGTAACCTTTATGATTGTGAAGTCAGGACACCAGCAAGCCCTGGAAGAGGGCCCCTCTTGCCGACATCTTCCCTTGGAATTTCTCCAATGTTTCCTCTCCAGAGGATTTTTTGGAGTTTTTCCTTGTTGACAAGAGGTTGCTGGTCTTACCAGATAAGTTTCCTGTTTTCTTGTACAATTCAAAAATACTTAAGTGTAGCAGTAACCTTTATGATTGTAAGTCAGGACACCAGCAAGCCCTGGAAGAGGGCCCCTCCTGCTGACATCTTCCTTTGGAATTTCTCCAATGTTTCCTCTCCAGAGGATTTTTTGGAGTTTTTCCTTGTTGACAAGAGGTTGCTGGTCTTACCAGATAAGTTTCCTGTTTTCTTGTACAATTCAAAAATACTTAAGTGTAGCAGTAACCTTTATGATTGCGAAGTCAGGACACCAGCAAGCCCTGGAAGAGGGCCCCTCTTGCCGACATCTTCCCTTGGAATTTCTCCAATGTTTCCTCTCCAGAGGATTTTTTGGAGTTTTTCCTTGTTGACAAGAGGTTGCTGGTCTTACCAGATAAGTTTCCTGTTTTTTTGTACAATTCAAAAATACTTAAGTGTAGCAGTAACCTTTATGATTGTAAGTCAGGACACCAGCAAGCCCTGGAAGAGGGCCCCTCTTGCCGACATCTTCCCTTGGAATTTCTCCAATGTTTCCTCTCCAGAGGATTTTTTGGAGTTTTTCCTTGTTGACAAGAGGTTGCTGGTCTTACCAGATAAGTTTCCTGTTTTCTTGTACAATTCAAAAATACTTAAGTGTAGCAGTAACCTTTATGATTGTAAAGTCAGGACACCAGCAAGCCCTGGAAGAGGGCCCCTCTTGCCGACATCTTCCCTTGGAATTTCTCCAATGTTTCCTCTCCAGAGGATTTTTTGGAGTTTTTCCTTGTTGACAAGAGGTTGCTGGTCTTACCAGATAAGTTTCCTGTTTTTTGTACAATTCAAAAATACTTAAGTGTAGCAGTAACCTTTATGATTGTAAAGTCAGGACACCAGCAAGCCCTGGAAGAGGGCCCCTCTTGCCGACATCTTCCCTTGGAATTTCTCCAATGTTTCCTCTCCAGAGGATTTTTTGGAGTTTTTCCTTGTTGACAAGAGGTTGCTGGTCTTACCAGATAAGTTTCCTGTTTTCTTGTACAATTCAAAAATACTTAAGTGTAGCAGTAACCTTTATGATTGTAAAGTCAGGACACCAGCAAGCCCTGGAAGAGGGCCCCTCTTGCCGACATCTTCCCTTGGAATTTCTCCAATGTTTCCTCTCCAGAGGATTTTTTGGAGTTTTTCCTTGTTGACAAGAGGTTGCTGGTCTTACCAGATAAGTTTCCTGTTTTTTGTACAATTCAAAAATACTTAAGTGTAGCAGTAACCTTTATGATTGTAAGTCAGGACACCAGCAAGCCCTGGAAGAGGGCCCCTCTTGCCGACATCTTCCCTTGGAATTTCTCCAATGTTTCCTCTCCAGAGGATTTTTGGAGTTTTTCCTTGTTGACAAGAGGTTGCTGGTCTTACCAGATAAGTTTCCTGTTTTTTTGTACAATTCAAAAATACTTAAGTGTAGCAGTAACCTTTATGATTGTAAGTCAGGACACCAGCAAGCCCTGGAAGAGGGCCCCTCTTGCCGACATCTTCCCTTGGAATTTCTCCAATGTTTCCTCTCCAGAGGATTTTTTGGAGTTTTTCCTTGTTGACAAGAGGTTGCTGGTCTTACCAGATAAGTTTCCTGTTTTTTGTACAATTCAAAAATACTTAAGTGTAGCAGTAACCTTTATGATTGTAAAGTCAGGACACCAGCAAGCCCTGGAAGAGGGCCCCTCTTGCCGACATCTTCCCTTGGAATTTCTCCAATGTTTCCTCTCCAGAGGATTTTTTGGAGTTTTTCCTTGTTGACAAGAGGTTGCTGGTCTTACCAGATAAGTTTCCTGTTTTTTTGTACAATTCAAAAATACTTAAGTGTAGCAGTAACCTTTATGATTGTAAAGTCAGGACACCAGCAAGCCCTGGAAGAGGGCCCCTCTTGCCGACATCTTCCCTTGGAATTTCTCCAATGTTTCCTCTCCAGAGGATTTTTGGAGTTTTTCCTTGTTGACAAGAGGTTGCTGGTCTTACCAGATAAGTTTCCTGTTTTTTGTACAATTCAAAAATACTTAAGTGTAGCAGTAACCTTTATGATTGTAAAGTCAGGACACCAGCAAGCCCTGGAAGAGGGCCCCTCTTGCCGACATCTTCCCTTGGAATTTCTCCAATGTTTCCTCTCCAGAGGATTTTTTGGAGTTTTTCCTTGTTGACAAGAGGTTGCTGGTCTTACCAGATAAGTTTCCTGTTTTTTGTACAATTCAAAAATACTTAAGTGTAGCAGTAACCTTTATGATTGTAAAGTCAGGACACCAGCAAGCCCTGGAAGAGGGCCCCTCTTGCCGACATCTTCCCTTGGAATTTCTCCAATGTTTCCTCTCCAGAGGATTTTTGGAGTTTTTCCTTGTTGACAAGAGGTTGCTGGTCTTACCAGATAAGTTTCCTGTTTTTTTGTACAATTCAAAAATACTTAAGTGTAGCAGTAACCTTTATGATTGTAAGTCAGGACACCAGCAAGCCCTGGAAGAGGGCCCCTCTTGCCGACATCTTCCCTTGGAATTTCTCCAATGTTTCCTCTCCAGAGGATTTTTTGGAGTTTTTCCTTGTTGACAAGAGGTTGCTGGTCTTACCAGATAAGTTTCCTGTTTTTTGTACAATTCAAAAATACTTAAGTGTAGCAGTAACCTTTATGATTGTAAAGTCAGGACACCAGCAAGCCCTGGAAGAGGGCCCCTCTTGCCGACATCTTCCCTTGGAATTTCTCCAATGTTTCCTCTCCAGAGGATTTTTTGGAGTTTTTCCTTGTTGACAAGAGGTTGCTGGTCTTACCAGATAAGTTTCCTGTTTTCTTGTACAATTCAAAAATACTTAAGTGTAGCAGTAACCTTTATGATTGTAAAGTCAGGACACCAGCAAGCCCTGGAAGAGGGCCCCTCTTGCCGACATCTTCCCTTGGAATTTCTCCAATGTTTCCTCTCCAGAGGATTTTTTGGAGTTTTTCCTTGTTGACAAGAGGTTGCTGGTCTTACCAGATAAGTTTCCTGTTTTCTTGTACAATTCAAAAATACTTAAGTGTAGCAGTAACCTTTATGATTGTAAAGTCAGGACACCAGCAAGCCCTGGAAGAGGGCCCCTCTTGCCGACATCTTCCCTTGGAATTTCTCCAATGTTTCCTCTCCAGAGGATTTTTTGGAGTTTTTCCTTGTTGACAAGAGGTTGCTGGTCTTACCAGATAAGTTTCCTGTTTTCTTGTACAATTCAAAAATACTTAAGTGTAGCAGTAACCTTTATGATTGTAAAGTCAGGACACCAGCAAGCCCTGGAAGAGGGCCCCTCTTGCCGACATCTTCCCTTGGAATTTCTCCAATGTTTCCTCTCCAGAGGATTTTTTGGAGTTTTTCCTTGTTGACAAGAGGTTGCTGGTCTTACCAGATAAGTTTCCTGTTTTTTGTACAATTCAAAAATACTTAAGTGTAGCAGTAACCTTTATGATTGTAAAGTCAGGACACCAGCAAGCCCTGGAAGAGGGCCCCTCTTGCCGACATCTTCCCTTGGAATTTCTCCAATGTTTCCTCTCCAGAGGATTTTTTGGAGTTTTTCCTTGTTGACAAGAGGTTGCTGGTCTTACCAGATAAGTTTCCTGTTTTTTGTACAATTCAAAAATACTTAAGTGTAGCAGTAACCTTTATGATTGTAAAGTCAGGACACCAGCAAGCCCTGGAAGAGGGCCCCTCTTGCCGACATCTTCCCTTGGAATTTCTCCAATGTTTCCTCTCCAGAGGATTTTTTGGAGTTTTTCCTTGTTGACAAGAGGTTGCTGGTCTTACCAGATAAGTTTCCTGTTTTCTTGTACAATTCAAAAATACTTAAGTGTAGCAGTAACCTTTATGATTGTAAAGTCAGGACACCAGCAAGCCCTGGAAGAGGGCCCCTCTTGCCGACATCTTCCCTTGGAATTTCTCCAATGTTTCCTCTCCAGAGGATTTTTTGGAGTTTTTCCTTGTTGACAAGAGGTTGCTGGTCTTACCAGATAAGTTTCCTGTTTTTTGTACAATTCAAAAATACTTAAGTGTAGCAGTAACCTTTATGATTGTAAAGTCAGGACACCAGCAAGCCCTGGAAGAGGGCCCCTCTTGCCGACATCTTCCCTTGGAATTTCTCCAATGTTTCCTCTCCAGAGGATTTTTTGGAGTTTTTCCTTGTTGACAAGAGGTTGCTGGTCTTACCAGATAAGTTTCCTGTTTTTTGTACAATTCAAAAATACTTAAGTGTAGCAGTAACCTTTATGATTGTAAAGTCAGGACACCAGCAAGCCCTGGAAGAGGGCCCCTCTTGCCGACATCTTCCCTTGGAATTTCTCCAATGTTTCCTCTCCAGAGGATTTTTTGGAGTTTTTCCTTGTTGACAAGAGGTTGCTGGTCTTACCAGATAAGTTTCCTGTTTTCTTGTACAATTCAAAAATACTTAAGTGTAGCAGTAACCTTTATGATTGTAAGTCAGGACACCAGCAAGCCCTGGAAGAGGGCCCCTCTTGCCGACATCTTCCCTTGGAATTTCTCCAATGTTTCCTCTCCAGAGGATTTTTTGGAGTTTTTCCTTGTTGACAAGAGGTTGCTGGTCTTACCAGATAAGTTTCCTGTTTTCTTGTACAATTCAAAAATACTTAAGTGTAGCAGTAACCTTTATGATTGTAAAGTCAGGACACCAGCAAGCCCTGGAAGAGGGCCCCTCTTGCCGACATCTTCCCTTGGAATTTCTCCAATGTTTCCTCTCCAGAGGATTTTTTGGAGTTTTTCCTTGTTGACAAGAGGTTGCTGGTCTTACCAGATAAGTTTCCTGTTTTCTTGTACAATTCAAAAATACTTAAGTGTAGCAGTAACCTTTATGATTGTAAAGTCAGGACACCAGCAAGCCCTGGAAGAGGGCCCCTCTTGCCGACATCTTCCCTTGGAATTTCTCCAATGTTTCCTCTCCAGAGGATTTTTTGGAGTTTTTCCTTGTTGACAAGAGGTTGCTGGTCTTACCAGATAAGTTTCCTGTTTTTTGTACAATTCAAAAATACTTAAGTGTAGCAGTAACCTTTATGATTGTAAAGTCAGGACACCAGCAAGCCCTGGAAGAGGGCCCCTCTTGCCGACATCTTCCCTTGGAATTTCTCCAATGTTTCCTCTCCAGAGGATTTTTTGGAGTTTTTCCTTGTTGACAAGAGGTTGCTGGTCTTACCAGATAAGTTTCCTGTTTTTTGTACAATTCAAAAATACTTAAGTGTAGCAGTAACCTTTATGATTGTAAGTCAGGACACCAGCAAGCCCTGGAAGAGGGCCCCTCTTGCCGACATCTTCCCTTGGAATTTCTCCAATGTTTCCTCTCCAGAGGATTTTTTGGAGTTTTTCCTTGTTGACAAGAGGTTGCTGGTCTTACCAGATAAGTTTCCTGTTTTTTGTACAATTCAAAAATACTTAAGTGTAGCAGTAACCTTTATGATTGTAAAGTCAGGACACCAGCAAGCCCTGGAAGAGGGCCCCTCTTGCCGACATCTTCCCTTGGAATTTCTCCAATGTTTCCTCTCCAGAGGATTTTTTGGAGTTTTTCCTTGTTGACAAGAGGTTGCTGGTCTTACCAGATAAGTTTCCTGTTTTTTGTACAATTCAAAAATACTTAAGTGTAGCAGTAACCTTTATGATTGTAAAGTCAGGACACCAGCAAGCCCTGGAAGAGGGCCCCTCTTGCCGACATCTTCCCTTGGAATTTCTCCAATGTTTCCTCTCCAGAGGATTTTTTGGAGTTTTTCCTTGTTGACAAGAGGTTGCTGGTCTTACCAGATAAGTTTCCTGTTTTCTTGTACAATTCAAAAATACTTAAGTGTAGCAGTAACCTTTATGATTGTAAAGTCAGGACACCAGCAAGCCCTGGAAGAGGGCCCCTCTTGCCGACATCTTCCCTTGGAATTTCTCCAATGTTTCCTCTCCAGAGGATTTTTTGGAGTTTTTCCTTGTTGACAAGAGGTTGCTGGTCTTACCAGATAAGTTTCCTGTTTTTTGTACAATTCAAAAATACTTAAGTGTAGCAGTAACCTTTATGATTGTAAAGTCAGGACACCAGCAAGCCCTGGAAGAGGGCCCCTCTTGCCGACATCTTCCCTTGGAATTTCTCCAATGTTTCCTCTCCAGAGGATTTTTGGAGTTTTTCCTTGTTGACAAGAGGTTGCTGGTCTTACCAGATAAGTTTCCTGTTTTTTTGTACAATTCAAAAATACTTAAGTGTAGCAGTAACCTTTATGATTGTAAGTCAGGACACCAGCAAGCCCTGGAAGAGGGCCCCTCTTGCCGACATCTTCCCTTGGAATTTCTCCAATGTTTCCTCTCCAGAGGATTTTTTGGAGTTTTTCCTTGTTGACAAGAGGTTGCTGGTCTTACCAGATAAGTTTCCTGTTTTTTGTACAATTCAAAAATACTTAAGTGTAGCAGTAACCTTTATGATTGTAAAGTCAGGACACCAGCAAGCCCTGGAAGAGGGCCCCTCTTGCCGACATCTTCCCTTGGAATTTCTCCAATGTTTCCTCTCCAGAGGATTTTTGGAGTTTTTCCTTGTTGACAAGAGGTTGCTGGTCTTACCAGATAAGTTTCCTGTTTTCTTGTACAATTCAAAAATACTTAAGTGTAGCAGTAACCTTTATGATTGTAAGTCAGGACACCAGCAAGCCCTGGAAGAGGGCCCCTCTTGCCGACATCTTCCCTTGGAATTTCTCCAATGTTTCCTCTCCAGAGGATTTTTTGGAGTTTTTCTTGTTCCTTGTTGACAAAGAAGGTTGCTGGTCTTACAATTAAGTTTCCTGTTTTTCTTGTACAATTCAAAATACTTAAGTGTAGCAGTAACCTTTATGATTGCGAAGTCAGGACACCAGCAAGCCCTGGAAGAGGGCCCCTCTTGCCGACATCTTCCTTGGAATTTTCCAATGTTTCCTCTCTAGAGGATTTTTTGGAGTTTTTCCTGGTTGACAAGAGGTTGCTGGTCTTACAGAAAGTTTCCTTGTTTTTTGTACAATTTCAAAATACTTAAGTGTAGCAGTAACCTTATGATTGTAAAGTCAGGACACCAGCAAGCCCTGGAAGAGGGCCCCTCTTGCCGACATCTTCCCTTGGAATTTTCCAATGTTTCCTCTCCAGAGGATTTTTTGGAGTTTTTCCTGTTGACAAGAGGTTGCTGGTCTTACCAGATAAGTTCCTGTTTTTTTGTACAATTCAAAAATACTTAAGTGTAGCAGTAACCTTTATGATTGCGAAGTCAGGACCCAGCAAGCCCTGGAAGAGGGCCCTCTCTGACATCTTCCTTGGAATTTCTCCAATGTTTCCTCCCAGAGGATTTTTTGGAGTTTTTCTTGTTGACAGGGTGCTGGTCTTACCAGATAAGTTTTCCTGTTTTTTGTACAATTCAAAAATACTTAAGTGTAGCAGTAACTGTATGATTGTAAAGTCAAGACACCAGCAAGCCCTGGAAGAGGGCCCCTCTTGCCGACATCTTCCCTTGGAATTTCTCCAATGTTTCCTCTCCAGAGGATTTTTGGGAGTTTTTCCTTGTTGACAAGAGGTTGCTGGTCTTACCAGATAAGTTTCCTGTTTTTTTTTTGTCAATTCAAAATACTTAAGTGTAGCAGTAACCTTTATGATTGGAAGTCAGGACACCAGCAAGCCCTGGAAGAGGGCCCTCTTGCCGACATCTTCCCTTGGAATTTCTCAATGTTTCCTCTCCAGAGGATTTTTGGAGTTTTTCTTGTTGACAAGAGGTTGCTGTCTTACCAGATAAGTTTCCTGTTTTTGTACAATTCAAAAATACTTAAGTGTAGCAGTAACCTTGTGATTGTAAAGTCAGGACACCAGCAAGCCCTGGAAGAGGGCCCTCTTGCCGACATCTTCCCTTGGAATTTCTCCAATTTTTTCCTCTCCAGAGGATTTTTTGGAGTTTTCCTTGTTGACAAGAGGTTGCTGGTCTTACCAGATAAGTTTCCTGTTTTTTGTACAATTCAAAAATACTTAAGTGTAGCAGTAACCTGTATGATTGTAAAGTCAGGACACCAGCAAGCCCTGGAAGAGGGCCCCTCTTGCCGACATCTTCCCTTGGAATTTCTCAATGTTTCCTTCTCAGAGGATTTTGGGAGTTTTTCCTTGTTGACAAGAGGTTGCTGGTCTTACCAGATAAGTTTCCTGTTTTTTTTTGTACAATTCAAAAATACTTAAGTGTAGCAGTAACCTTTATGATTGAAGTCAGGACACCAGCAAGCCCTGGAAGAGGGCCCCTCCTGCGACATCTTCCTTTGGAATTCTCCAATGTTTCCTCGCTCAGAGGATTTTTTGGAGTTTTCCTTGTTGACAAGAGGTTGCTGGTCTTACCAGATAAGTTTCCTTTTTTTTTGTACAATTCAAAAATACTTAAGTGTAGCAGTAACCTTTATGATTGTAAAGTCAGGACACCAGCAACCCTGGAAGAGGGCCCCTCCTGCTAACATCTTCCCTTGGATTTCTCCAATGTTTCCTATCCAGAGGATTTTTTGGAGTTTTTCCCTGTTGACAAGAGGTTGCTGGTCTTACCAGATAAGTTTCCTGTTTTTTGTACAATTCAAAAATACTTAAGTGTAGCAGTAACCTTTATGATTGGAAGTCAGGACACCAGCAAGCCCTGGAAGAGGGCCCCTCCTGCTGAACATCTTCCTTTTGGAATTTCTCCAATGTTTCCTCCAGAGGATTTTTTGGAGTTTTTCCTTGTTGACAAGAGGGTTGCTGGTCTTACCAGATAAGTTTCCTGTTTTTGTAAATTCAAAAATACTTAAGTGTAGCAGTAACCTTTATGATTGCAAAGTCAGGACACCAGCAAGCCCTGGAAGAGGGCCCCTCTTGCCGACATCTTCCCTTGGAATTTGTCCAATGTTTCCTCTCCAGAGGATTTTTTGGAGTTTTTCTGTTGACAAGAGGTTGCTGGTCTTACCAGATAAGTTTCCTGTTTTCTTGTACAATTCAAAAATACTTAAGTGTAGCAGTAACCTTTTGATTGTAAAGTCAGGACACCAGCAAGCCCTGGAAGAGGGTCCCTCTGGCCGACATCTTCCCTTGGAATTTCTCCAATTTTTTTCCTCTCCAGAGGATTTTTTGGAGTTTTTCTTGTTGACAAGAGGTTGCTGGTTCTCCAGATAAGTTCCTGTTTTCTTGTACAATTCAAAAATACTTACTGTAGCAGTAACCTTATGATTGTAAAGTCAGGACACCAGCAAGCCCTGGAAGAGGGCCCCTCTTGCCACATTTCCCTTGGAATTTCTCCAATGTTTCTCCTAGAGGATTTTTTTTGGAGTTTTCCTTGTTGACAAGGGTTGCTGGTCTTACCAGATAAGTTTCTCTTTTTTTTGTACAATTCAAAAATACTTAAGTGTAGCAGTAACCTTTATGATTGTAAAGTCAGGACACCAGCAAGCCCTGGAAGAGGGCCCCTCCTGCTAACATCTTCCTTTGGAATTTCTCCAATGTTTCCTCTCCAGAGGATTTTTTGGAGTTTTTCCTGTTGACAAGAGGTTGCTGGTCTTACCAGATAAGTTTCCTGTTTTTGTACAATTCAAAAATACTTAAGTGTAGCAGTAACCTTTATGATTGCGAAAGTCAGGACACCAGCAAGCCCTGGAAGAGGGCCCTCTTGCCGACATTTCTTCCTTGGAATTTCTCCAATGTTTCCTCTCCAGAGGATTTTTTGGAGTTTTTCTTGTTGACAAGAGGTTGCTGGTCTTACCAGATAAGTTTCCTGTTTTTTGTACAATTCAAAAATACTTAAGTGTAGCAGTAACCTTATGATTGTAAGTCAGGACACCAGCAAGCCTGGAAGAGGGCCCCTCTTGCCGACATCTTCCCTTGGAATTTCTCCATGTTCCTCTCCAGAGGATTTTTGGGAGTTTTTCCTGGTTGACAAGAGGTTGCTGGTCTTACCAGAAAGTTTCCTGTTTTTTTTTGTACAATTCAAAAATACTTAAGTGAAGCAGTAACCTTTATGATTGTAAGTCAGGAACCAGCAAGCCCTGGAAGAGGGCCCCTCTTGCGACATTTTCCCTTGGAATTTCTCCAATGTTCCTCTCCAGAGGATTTTTGGAGTTTTCCTTGTTGACAAGGTGTGCTGTCTTACCAGATAAGTTTCCTGTTTTTTGTACAATTCAAAAATACTTAGTGTAGCAGTAACCTTTATGATTGTAAGTCAGGACACCAGAAGCCCTGGAAGAGGCCCCTCTGCGACATCTTCCTTTGGAATTTCTCCAATGTTTCCTCCCAGAGGATTTTTTGGAGTTTTTCCTTGTTGACAAGAGGTTGCTGGTCTTACCAGATAAGTTTCCTGTTTTCTTGTACAATTCAAAAATACTTAAGTGTAGCAGTAACCTTTATGATTGCAAGTCAGGACCCAGCAAGCCCTGGAAGAGGGCCCTCTTGCCCACACTTCCCTTGGAATTCTCCAATGTTCCTCTCCAGAGGATTTTTGGAGTTTTTCCTTGTTGACAAGAGGTTGCTGGTCTTACCAGATAAGTTTCCTGTTTTTTGTACAATTCAAATACTTAAGTGTAGCAGTAACCTTATGATGGTAAAGTCAGGACACCAGCAAGCCCTGGAAGAGGGCCCCTTGCCGACATCTTCCCTTGGAATTTCTCCAATTTTCCTCTCCAGAGGATTTTTGGAGTTTTTTCCTTGTTACAAGAGGTTCTCGTCTTACCAGATAAGTTTCCTGTTTTTTTTGTACAATTCAAAAATACTTAAGTGTACAGTAACCTTTATGATTGTTAAAGTCAGACACCAGCAAGCCCTGGAAGAGGGCCCTCCTGCTGACATCTTCCTTTGGAATTTCTCCAATGTTTCTCTCCAGAGGATTTTTTGAAGTATTTCCTTGTTGACAAGGTTGCTGTCTTACCAGATAAGTTTCCTGTTTTTTTGTACAATTCAAAAATACTTAAGTGTAGCAGTAACCTTTATGATTGTAAAGTCAGGACACCAGCAAGCCCTGGAAGAGGGCCCTCTTGCTGAATCTTCCTTGGAATTTCTCCAATGTTTCCTCTCCAGAGGATTTTTGGAGTTTTTCCTTGTTGACAAGAGGTTGCTGGTCTTACCAGATAAGTTTCCTTCTTTTTTGTACAATTCAAAAATACTTAAGTGTAGCAGTAACCTTTATGATTGCAAGTCAGGACACCAGCAAGCCCTGGAAGAGGGCCCTCTTGCCGACATCTTCCTTGGATTTTCCAATGTTTCCTCTCCAGAGGATTTTTTGGAGTTTTTTCTTGTTGACAAGAGGTTGCTGGTCTTACCAGATAAGTTTCCTGTTTTTCTTGTACAATTCAAAAATACTTAAGTGTAGCAGTAACCTTTGATTGTAAAGTCAGGACACCAGCAAGCCCTGGAAGAGGGCCCTCTTGCCGACATCTTCCTTGGAATTTTCCAATTTTTCCTCTCCAGAGGATTTTTTGGAGTTTTTCCTTGTTGACAAGAGGTTGCTGGTCTTACCAGAAAGTTTCCTGCTTTTTTTGTACAATTCAAAAATACTTAAGTGTAGCAGTAACCTTATGATTGTAAAGTCAGGACACAAGCAAGCCCTGGAAGAGGGCCCCTCTTGCCGACATCTTCCCTTGGAATTTCCTCCAATGTTTCCTCTCCAGAGGATTTTTGGAGTTTTTCTTGTTGACAAGAGGTTGCTGGTCTTACCAGATAAGTTTCCTGTTTTTTTTTGTACAATTCAAAAATACTTAAGTGTAGCAGTAACCTTATGATTGAAAGTCAGGACACCAGCAAGCCCTGGAAGAGGGCCCCTCTTGCAACATCTTCCCTTGGAATTTCTCCAATGTTTCCTCTCCAGAGGATATTTTGGAGTTTTCCTTGTTGACAAGAGGTTTGCTGTTTACCAGTATAAGTTTCTTTTGTTTTTTGTACAATTCAAAAATACTTAGTGTAGCAGTAACCCTTTATGATTGTAAGTCAGGACACCAGCAAGCCCTGGAAGAGGGCCCCTCTGCTGAAAATCTTCCTTTGGAATTTCTCCAATGTTTCCTCTCCAGAGGATTTTTTGGAGTTTTTCTTGTTGACAAGAGGTTGCTGTCTTACCAGATAAGTTTCCTGTTTTTGTACAATTCAAAAATACTTAAGTGTAGCAGTAACCTTTATGATTGTAAAGTCAGGACACCAGCAAGCCCTGGAAGAGGCCCCTCTTGCTGCCATTTCCCTTGGAATTTCTCCATGTTTCCTCTCCAGAGGATTTTTGGAGTTTTTCCTTGTTGACAAGAGGTTGCTGGTCTTACCAGATAAGTTTCCTGTTTTCTTGTACAATTCAAAAATACTTAAGTGTAGCAGTAACCTTTATGATTGTAAAGTCAGGACACCAGCAAGCCCTGGAAGAGGGCCCCTTGCCGACATCTTCCCTTGGAATTTCTCCAATGTTTCCTCTCCAGAGGATTTTTGGAGTTTTCCTTGTTACAAGAGGTTCTCTGGTCTTACCAGATAAGTTTCCTGTTTTTTGTACAATTCAAAAATACTTAGTGTAGCAGTAACCTTTATGATTGTAGTCAGGACACCAGCAAGCCCTGGAAGAGGGCCCTCCTGCGAATCTTCCTTGGAATTTCTCCAATGTTTCCTCTCCAGAGGATTTTTTGGAGTTTTTCTTGTTGACAAGAGGTTGCTGTCTTACCAGATAAGTTTCCTGTTTTTTGTACAATTCAAAAATACTTAAGTGTAGCAGTAACCTTTATGATTGTAAAGTCAGGACACCAGCAAGCCCTGGAAGAGGGCCCCTCTTGCGACATTTTCCCTTGGAATTTTCCGATGTTCCTCTCCAGAGGATATTTTGGAGTTTTTCTTGTTGACAAGAGGTTGCTGGTCTTACCAGATAAGTTTCCTGTTTTTCTTGTACAATTCAAAAATACTTAAGTGTAGCAGTAACCTTTATGATTGTAAAGTCAGGACACCAGCAAGCCCTGGAAGAGGGCCCCTTGCCGACATCTTCCCTTGGAATTTCTCCAATGTTTCCTCTCCAGAGGATTTTTTGGATTTTTTCCTGTTTACAAGAGGTTTGCTGTCTTACCAGATAAGTTTCCTGTTTTTTTGTACAATTCAAAAATACTAGTGTAGCAGTAACCTTTATGATTGTTAATCAGTACACCAGCAAGCCCTGGAAGAGGGCCCCTCCTGCTGACATCTTCCTTTGGAATTTCTCCAATGTTTCCTCTCCAGAGGATTTTTTGAGTTTTCCTTGTTGACAAGAGGTTGCTCGTCTTACCAGATAAGTTTCCTGTTTTTTGTACAATTCAAAAATACTTAAGTGTAGCAGTAACCTTTATGATTGTAAAGTCAGGACACCAGCAAGCCCTGGAAGAGGGCCCCTCTTGCTGAAATCTTCCTTTGGAATTTCTCCAATGTTTCCTCTCCAAGGATTTTTGGAGTTTTTCCTTGTTGACAAGAGGTTGCTGGTCTTACCAGATAAGTTTCCTGTTTTTTGTACAAATTCAAAATACTTAAGTGTAGCAGTAACCTTTATGATTGTAAGTCAGGACACCAGCAAGCCCTGGAAGAGGCCCCTTGCCGACATCTTCCTTGGAATTTCTCCAATGTTTCCTCTCCAGAGGATTTTTTGGAGTTTTTCCTTGTTACAAGAGGTTGCTGTCTTACCAGATAAGTTTCTGTTTTTTGTACAATTCAAAAATACTTAGTGATAGCAGTAACTTTATGATTGTAAGTCAGACACCAGCAAGCCCTGGAAGAGGGCCCCTCTGCGACATCTTCCCTTTGGAATTTCTCCAATGTTTCCTCTCCAGAGGATTTTTTGAAGTTTTCCTTGTTGACAAGAGGTTGCTGTCTTACCAATAAGTTTCCTGTTTTTTGTACAATTCAAAATACTTAAGTGTAGCAGTAACCTTTATGATTGTAAAGTCAGGACACCAGCAAGCCCTGGAAGAGGGCCCCTTTGCGACATCTTCCCTTGGAATTTCTCCGATTGTTCCTCTCCAGAGGATTTTTTGGAGTTTTTCCTTGTTGACAAGAGGTTCTGGTCTTACCAGATAAGTTTCCTGTTTTGTACAATTCAAAATACTTAAGTGTAGCAGTAACCTTTATGATTGCAAGTCAGGACACCAGCAAGCCCTGGAAGAGGGCCCCTCTTGCCGACATCTTCCCTTGGATTTTCCAATGTTTCCTCTCCAGAGGATTTTTTTGGAGTTTTTCCTTGTTGACAAGAGGTTGCTGGTCTTACCAGATAAGTTTCCTGTTTTTTGTACAATTCAAAAATACTTAAGTGTAGCAGTAACCTTTGTGATTGTAAAGTCAGGACACCAGCAAGCCCTGGAAGAGGGCCCTCTTGCCGACATCTTCCTTGGAATTTCTCCAATTTTCCTCTCCAGAGGATTTTTTGGAGTTTTTCCTTGTTGACAAAGAGGTTGCTGGTCTTACCAGATAAGTTTCCTGTTTTTTGTACAATTCAAAAATACTTAAGTGTAGCAGTAACCTTTATGATTGTAAAGTCAGGACACCAGCAAGCCCTGGAAGAGGGCCCCTCTTGCTAACATCTTCCCTTGGAATTTCTCCAATGTTTCCTCTCCAGAGGATATTTTGAGTTTTTCCTTGTTGACAAGAGGTTCTCGTCTTACCAGATAAGTTTCCTTTTTTTTTGTACAATTCAAAAATACTTCAGTGTAGCAGTAACCTTATATGATTGTAAGTCAGGACACCAGCAAGCCCTGGAAGAGGGCCCCTCTGCGAAATCTTCCTTGGAATTTCTCCAATGTTTCCTCCCAGAGGATTTTTTGGAGTTTTTCCTTGTTGACAAGAGGTTGCTGGTCTTACCAGATAAGTTTCCTGTTTTCTTGTACAATTCAAAAATACTTAAGTGTAGCAGTAACCTTTATGATTGAAAATCAGGACACCAGCAAGCCCTGGAAGAGGGCCCCTCTTGCTGACATCTTCCCTTGGAATTTTCCAATGTTTCCTCTCCAGAGGATTTTGGGAGTTTTTCTTGTGACAAGAGGTTGCTCGTCTTACCAGATAAGTTTCCTGTTTTTCTTGTACAATTCAAAAATACTTAAGTTAGCAGTAACCTTTATGATTGTAAAGTCAGGACACCAGCAAGCCCTGGAAGAGGGTCCTCTTGCCGACATCTTCCCTTGGAATTTCTCCAATTTTCCTCTCCAGAGGATTTTTTGGAGTTTTCCTTGTTGACAAGAGGTTGCTGGTCTTACCAGATAAGTTTCCTGTTTTTTTGTACAATTCAAAATACTTAAGTGTGCAGTAACCTTATGATTGTAAAGTCAGGACACCAGCAAGCCCTGGAAGAGGCCCCTCTTGCCGACATCTTCCTGGAATTTCTCCAATGTTTCCTCTCCAGAGGATTTTTGGGAGTTTTTCCTTGTTGCTGAAGAGGTTGCTGGTCTTACCAGATAATTTTCCTGTTTTTTTTGTACAATTCAAAAATACTTAAGTGTAGCAGTAACCTTTATGATTGTAAGTCAGGACACCAGCAAGCCCTGGAAGAGGGCCCTTTTTGCTGACATCTTCCCTTGAATTTTCCATGTTCCTCTCCAGAGGATTTTTTGGAGTTTTTTTCTGTTGACAAGAGGTTGCTGGTCTTACCAGATAAGTTTCCTGTTTTCTTGTCAAATTCAAAAATACTTAACTGTAGCAGTAACCTTTATGATTGTAAAGTCAGGACACCAGCAAGCCCTGGAAGAGGGCCCCTCTTGCCACACTTCCTTTGGAATTTCTCCAATGTTTCCTCCTAAGGATTTTTTTTGGAGTTTTCCTTGTTGACAAGAGTTCTGGTCTTACCAGATAGTTTCCTTTTTTTTTGTACAATTCAAAAATACTTAAGTGTAGCAGTAACCTTTATGATTGTAAAGTCAGGACACGCACAGCCCTGGAAGAGGGCCCCTCCTGCTACATCTTCCTTGGAATTTCTCCAATGTTCCTCTCCAGAGGATATTTTGAGTTTTTCCTGTTGACAAGAGGTTGCTGTCTTACCAGATAAGTTTCCTGTTTTCTTGTACAATTCAAAAATACTTAAGTGTAGCAGTAACCTTTATGATTGTAATCAGGACACCAGCAAGCCCTGGAAGAGGCCCCTCTTGCCTGACATCTTCCTTTGAATTTCTCCAATGTTTCCTCTCCAGAGGATATTTTTGGAGTTTTTCTTGTTGACAAGAGGTTGCTCGTCTTACCAGATAAGTTTCCT
>PYAM01000138.1:0-48690 GCA_003047355.2 Amphiprion percula
ATTCTTCTTCGGAATGACATGAAATGTGATAAATATGAAGGCAAATGATGTTGATGTTGAAGTTGATTGTTTTAAAGGAATTGCCGGGAAGCAAACAAAATGTCTGAGTGTATTTTTGCTCAAGAACAGCATTTTAAGCACATAAGAATCATGAAGGCTGCAGTGACGTGAACTTCATGTTTTCAAACACATTTCTGATTCAGAATTACTTGAAATGTGGTAAATATGAAGCCAATTGATGTTTAAATTGATTCGTTTTGAAGAAAATGCTGGAAAAACATATTTTCCCAAAGTGTGCATTTCAGGTCAAGAACGAATTTTAAACGCATAAAAATCATGAAGGCCACAGTGACGTGAACTTCATGTGTTCAAACAAATTTCTGATTCAGAATGACTTGAAATGTGGTAAATATGAAGGCAAATGATGTTGAAGTTGACTTGTTTTAAAGGAATTACCGGGAAAACATATTTTACCAATGACTGCATTTTTTGCTCAAGAACAGCATTTTCAGCACATAAAAATCAAGAAGGCTGCAGTGACGTGAATTTCATGTTTTCAAACACATTTCTTATAGAGAATGATTTGAAATGTGATAAATATGAAGGAAAATGATGTTTAAATTGGTTTGATTGGAAGGAATTGCGGGAACAACATATTTTACCAAATTGTGCATTTCAGCCCAAGAACAGCATTTTAAGCACATAAAAAGGATGCAGTTACGTGAACGTCACTTTTCAAACAAATTTCTTCTTCGGAATGACTTGAAATGTGAAAAATATGAAGGCAAATGATGTTGAAGTTGACTTGTTTTAAAGGAATTGCCGGGAAAAACATATTTTACCAATGAGTGCATGTCAGCTCAAAACAGCATTTTAAGCACATAAAAAGGATGCAGTTACGTGAACGTCACGTTTTCAAACAAATTTCTTCTTCGAATGACTTGAAATGTCATAAATATGAAGGCAAATGATGAAGTGACTTGTTTTAAAGGAATTGTCGGGAACAACATATTTCCCAAATTGTGCATTTCACTCAAGAACAGCATTTAAGGCGCATAAAAATCATGAAGGCCACAGTGACGTGAACTTCATGTTTTCAAACAAATTTCTTCTTCAGAATGACTTGAAATGTGGTAAACATGAAGGCAAATGATGAAGTTGACTTGTTTTTAAGGAATTGCCGGGAAAACATATTTTACCAATGACTGCATTTCAGCTCAAGAACAGCATTTTAAGCGCATAAAAATCATGAAGGCACAGTGACGTGAATTTCATGTTTCAAACAAATTTCTTTCAGAATGACTTGAAATGTGCATATATGAAGGCAAATGATGTTGAAGTTGACTTGTTTTAAGGAATTGCCGGAAAACATATTTTACCAATTGAGTGCATTTCAGCTCCAAGAACAGCATTTTAAGCACATAAGGATCATGAAGGCTGCAGTGACGTGAACTTCAGTTTTCAAATTTCTTCTCATCAGAATGATTTGAAATGGATAAATATGAAGGCAAATGATGTATTGATTTTTTGAAGAATTGCGGGAACAACATATTTTACCAAATTGTGCATTTCACTGAAGAACAGTATTTTAAGCGCATAAAAATCATGAAGGCCACAGTGACGTGAACTTCATGTTTTCAAATTTCTTCTTCAGAATGACTTGAAATGTCATAATATGAAGCAATTGATGTTTAATTGATTTGTTAAGAACATGCCTGGAAAAACATATTTCCCAATGCTGCATTTCTGGTCAAGAACCAATTTTAAGCGCATAAAAATCATGAAGGCCACAGTGACTTGAATTCATGTGTTCAAACAAATTCTGATTCAGAATGACTTGAATGGGTAAATATGAAGGCAAATGATGTTGAAGTTGACTTGTTTTTAAGGAATTGCCGGGAAAACATATTTTACCAATGAGTGCATTTGCTCAAGAACAGCATTTTAAGCACATAAGGAATCATGAAGGCTGCAGTGACGTGAACTTCATATTATCACTCTCAAATCATTCTATATGAGAAATGTGTTGAAAACATGAAGGAAAAAGATGTTTAAATTGGTTTGATTGAAGAAGTTGCGGGAACAACATATTTTACCAAATTGTGCATTTCAGCTCAAGACAGCATTTTAAGCGCAAAAAATCATGAAGGCCACAGTGACGTGAACTTCATGTTTTCAAATTTCTTCCTTCAGCATGACTTGAAATGTGATAGATATTATGCAACGATGTTTAAATTGATTTGTGTTGAAGAAATTGCGGGAAAAAAATATTTTCCCAAATGTGCATTTCAGCTCAAGAACAGTTTTAAGCACATAAAAGGCTGCCGTGACTTGAACTTCATGTTTTCAAACACATTTCTTATACAGAATGACTTGACATGTTATAATTATTAAGGCAAATGATGTTTAAATTTGCTTATTTTAAAGGAATTGCGGGAACAACATATTTTACCAAATTGTGCATTTCAGTTCAAGAACAGCATTTTAATCACATAAAAAGGATGCAGTGACGTGAACGTCACGTTTTCAAACAGATTTCTTCTTCAGAATGACTTGAAACTTGATAAATATGAAGGCAAATGATGTTTAAGTTGGTTTATTTGAAGGAATTGCCCGGGACACCATATTTTCCCAAATTCTGCATTTCAGCTCGAGAACAGCATTTTAAGTGCATAAAAGAATGCAGTGACGTGAACGTCAAGTTTTCAAACAAAGTTCTTCTCAGAATGATTTGAAATGTGGTAAATATGAAGGCAAATGATGTTGAAGTTGACTTGTTTTAAAGGAATTGCCGGAAAACAAACAAAATGTCTGAGTGCATTTTTGCTCAAGAACAGCATTTTGCTTAAATGCTGCCCCGCACATGAGATCATGAAGCTGCAGTGACGTGAACTTCATGTTTTCAAACAAATTTCTTCTTCAGAATGACTTGAAATGTGGTAAACATGAAGGCAAATGATGAAGTTGACTTGTTTTTAAGGAATTGCCGGGAACAACATATTTTACCAATGAGTGCATTTTTTGCTCAAGAACAGCAATTTAAGCACATAAGAATCATGAAGGCTGCCGTGACGTGAACTTCATGTTTTCAAAACACATTTCTATACAGAATGATTTGAAATGTGATGAATATTAAGGCAAACGATGTTTAAGTTGGTAGGAATTACGGAACAACATATTTTCCCAAAACTGTGCATTTCAGCTCAAGAACAGCATTTTAAGCACATAAAAAGGCTGCAGTGACGTGAACGTCACGTTTTCAAACAAATTTCTTCTTCAGAATGACTTGAAATGTGGTAAACATGAAGGCAAATGATGAAGTTGACTTGTTTTTAAGGAATTGCCGGGAACAACATATTTTACCAATGAGTGCATTTTTTGCTCAAGAACAGCAATTTAAGCACATAAGAATCATGAAGGCTGCCGTGACGTGAACTTCATGTTTTCAAAACACATTTCTTATACAGAATGATTTGAAATGTGATGAATATTAAGGCAAACGATGTTTAAGTTGGTTTGTTTGGAAGGAATTGCGGGAACAACATATTTTCCCAAACTGTGCATTTCAGCTCAAGAACAGCATTTTAAGCACATAAAAAGGGTGCAGTGACGTGAACGTCACGTTTTCAAACAAATTTCTTCTTCAGAATGACTTGAAATGTGGTAAACATGAAGGCAAATGATGAAGTTGACTTGTTTTTAAGGAATTGCCGGGAACAACATATTTTACCAATGAGTGCATTTTTTGCTCAAGAACAGCAATTAAGCACATAAGAATCATGAAGGCTGCCGTGACGTGAACTTCATGTTTTCAAAACACATTTCTTATACAGAATGATTTGAAATGTGATGAATATTAAGGCAAACGATGTTTAAGTTGGTTTGTTTGGAAGAATTGCGGGAACAACATATTTTCCCAAACTGTGCATTTCAGCTCAAGAACAGCATTTAAGCACATAAAAAGGGTGCAGTGACGTGAACGTCACGTTTTCAAACAAATTTCTTCTTCGGAATGACATGAAATGTGATAAATATGAAGGCAAATGATGTTGATGTTGAAGTTGACTTGTTTTAAAGGAATTGCCGGAAGCAAACAAAATGTCTGAGTGTATTTTTTTGCTCAGAACAGCATTTTAAGCACATAAGAATCATGAAGGCTGCAGTGACGTGAACTTCATGTTTTCAAACACATTTCTGATTCAGAATTACTTGAAATGTGGTAAATATGAAGCCAATTGATGTTTAAATTGATTCGTTTTTGAAGAAAATGCTGGAAAAACATATTTCCCAAAAGTGTGCATTTCAGGTCAAGAACCGAATTTTAAGCGCATAAAAATCATGAAGGCCACAGTGACGTGAACTTCATGTGTTCAAACAAATTTCTGATTCAGAATGACTTGAAATGTGGTAAATATGAAGGCAAATGATGTTGAAGTTGACTTGTTTTAAAGGAATTACCGGGAAAACATATTTTACCAATGAGTGCATTTTTTGCTCAAGAACAGCATTTTCAGCACATAAAAATCAAGAAGGCTGCAGTGACGTGAATTTCATGTTTTCAAACACATTTCTTATAGAGAATGATTTGAAATGTGATAAATATGAAGGAAAATGATGTTTAAATTGGTTTGATTGGAAGGAATTGCGGGAACAACATATTTTACCAAATTGTTGCATTTCAGCCCAAGAACAGCATTTTAAGCACATAAAAAGGATGCAGTTACGTGAACGTCACGTTTTCAAACAAATTTCTTCTTCGGATGAAACTTGAAATGTCATAAATATGAAGGCAAATGATGAAGTTGACTTGTTTAAAAGGAATTGTCGGGAACAAACATATTTTCCCAAATTGTGCATTTCAACTCAAGAACAGCATTTTAAGGGCATAAAAATCATGAAGGCCACAGTGACGTGAACTTCATGTTTTCAAACAAATTTCTTCTTCAGAATGACTTGAAATGTGGTAAACATGAAGGCAAATGATGAAGTTGACTTGTTTTTAAGGAATTGCCGGGGAAAACATATTTTACCAATGACTGCATTTCAGCTCAAGAACAGCATTTAAGCGCATAAAAATCATGAAAGCCACAGTGACGTGAAATTTCATGTGTTCAACAAATTACTGTTTCAGAATGACTTGAAATGTGGCATATATGAAGGCAAATGATGTTTGAAGTTGACTTGTTTTAAAGAACTGCCGGGGAAAAACATATTTTACCAATGAGTGCATTTCAGCTCAAGAACAGCATTTTAAGCACATAAGGATCATGAAGGCTGCAGTGGACGTGAACTTCATGTTTTCCAATTTCTTCTCATACAGAATGATTTGAAATGGGATAATATGAAGGCAAATGATGTTTGTATTGATTTTTTTTGAAGCAATGGCGGGAACAACATATTTACCAAATTGTGCATTTCAGCTGAAGAACAGTATTTTAAGCGCATAAAATCATGAAGGCCACAGTGACGTGAACTTCATGTTTTCAAATTTTCTTCTTCAGAATGACTTGAAATGTCATAAATATGAAGGCCAATTGATGTTTAAATTGATTTGTTTTGAAGAACATGCTGGAAAAACATATGTTCCCAAAGTGTGCATTTCTGGTCAAGAACCGAATTTTAAGCGCATAAAAATCATGAAGGCCACAGTGACTTGAACTTCATGTGTTCAAACAAATTTCTGATTTCAGAATGACTTGAAATGTGGTAATATGAAGGCAAATGATGTTGAAGTTGACTTGTTTTTAAGGAATTGCCGGGGAAAAACATATTTTACCCAATGAGTGCATTTTTTGCCTCAAGAACAGCATTTTAAGCACATAAGAATAATGAAGGCTGCAGTGACGTGAACTTCATATTTATCACATCTCAAATCATTCTATATGAGAAATGTGTTTGAAAACATGAAGGAAAAAGATGTTTAAATTGGTTTGATTGGAAGAAGTTGCGGGAACAACATATTTTACCAAATTGTGCATTTCAGCTCAAGAACAGCATTTTAAGCGCAAAAAAAATCATGAAGGCCACAGTGACGTGAACTTCATGTTTTCAAATTTCTTCCTCAGCATGACTTGAAATGTGATAGATATTAATGCAAACGATGTTTAAATTGATTTGTGTGAAGAAATTGCGGGAAAAAAATATTTCCCAAATTGTGCATTCAGCTCAAGAACAGTTTTAAGCACATAAAAGGCTGCCGTGACGTGAACTTCATGTTTTCAAACACATTTCTTATACAGAATGACTTGACATGTTATAATTATTAAGGCAAATGATGTTTAAATTTGCTTATTTTAAAGGAATTGCGGGAACAACATATTTTACCAAATTGTGCATTTCAGTTCAAGAACAGCATTTTAATCACATAAAAAGGATGCAGTGACGTGAACGTCACGTTTTCAAACAGATTTCTTCTTCAGAATGACTTGAAACTTGATAAATATGAAGGCAAAATGATGTTTAAGTTGGTTTATTTCGAAGGAATTGCCGGGACACCATATTTTCCCAAATTCTGCATTTCAGCTCGAGAACAGCCATTTTAAGTGCATAAAAAGAATGCAGTGACGTGAACGTCAAGTTTTCAAACAAAGTTCTTCTTCAGAATGATTTGAAATGTGGTAAATATGAAGGCAAATGATGTTGAAGTTGACTTGTTTTAAAGGAATTGCCGGAAAAACAAACAAAATGTCTGAGTGCATTTTTTGCTCAAGAACAGCATTTTGCTTAAAATGCTGCCCCGCACATGAGAATCATGAAGGCTGCAGTGACGTGAACTTCATGTTTTCAAACAAATTTCTTCTTCAGAATGACTTGAAATGTGGTAAACATGAAGGCAAATGATGAAGTTGACTTGTTTTAAGGAATTGCCGGGAACAACATATTTTACCAATGAGTGCATTTTTTGCTCAAGAACAGCAATTTAAGCACATAAGAATCATGAAGGCTGCCGTGACGTGAACTTCATGTTTTCAAAACACATTCTTATACAGAATGATTTGAAATGTGATGAATATTAAGGCAAACGATGTTTAAGTTGGTAGGAATTACGGGAACAACATATTTTCCCAAACTGTGCATTTCAGCTCAAGAACAGCATTTTAAAGCACATAAAAAGGCTGCAGTGACGTGAACGTCACGTTTTCAAACAAATTTCTTCTTCAGAATGACTTGAAATGTGGTAAACATGAAGGCAAATGATGAAGTTGACTTGTTTTAAGGAATTGCCGGGAACAACATATTTTACCAATGAGTGCATTTTTTGCTCAAGAACAGCAATTTAAGCACATAAGAATCATGAAGGCTGCCGTGACGTGAACTTCATGTTTTCAAAACACATTTCTTATACAGAATGATTTGAAATGTGATGAATATTAAGGCAAACGATGTTTAAGTTGGTTTGTTTGGAAGGAATTGCGGGAACAACATATTTTCCCAAACTGTGCATTTCAGCTCAAGAACAGCATTTTAAGCACATAAAAGGGTGCAGTGACGTGAACGTCACGTTTCAAACAAATTTCTTCTTCGGAATGACATGAAATGTGATAATATGAAGGCAAATGATGTTGATGTTGAAGTTGACTTGTTTTAAAGGAATTGCCGGGAAGCAAACAAATGTCTGAGTGATTCTTTGCTCAAGAACAGCATTTTAAGCACATAAGAATCATGAAGGCTGCAGTGACGTGAACTTCATGTTTTCAAAACACAATTTCTGATTCAGAATTACTTGAAATGTGGGTAAATATGAAGCCCAATTGATGTTTAAATTGATTCGTTTTGAAGAAATGCTGGAAAAACATGTTTCCCAAAGTGTGCATTTCAGGTCAAGAACCGAATTTTAAGCGCATAAAAATCATGAAGGCCACAGTGACGTGAACTTCATGTGTTCAAACAAATTTCTGATTCAGAATGCTTGAAATGTGGTAAATATGAAGCAAATGATGTTGAAGTTGACTTGTTTAAAGAATTACCGGGAAACATATTTTTACCAATAAGTGCATTTTTTGCTCAAGAACAGCATTTTCAGCACATAAAAAATAAGAAGGCTGCAGTGACGTGAATTTCATGTTTTCAAACACATTTCTTATAAGAATGATTGAAATGTGATAAATATGAAGGAAATGATGTTTAATTGGTTTGATTGGAAGGAATTGCCGGGACAACATATTTTACCCAAATTGTGCATTTCAGCCCAAGAACAGCATTTTAATCACATAAAAAGATGCAGTGACGTGAACGTCACGTTTTCAAAACAAATTTCTTCTTCGAATGATTTGAAATGTGAAAAATATGAAGGCAAATGATGTTGAAGTTGATTGTTTTAAAGGAATTGCCGGAAAACAAACAAATGTCTGAGTGCATTTTTTGCTCAAGAACAGCATTTTGCTTAATATGCTCTCCCGCACATGAGAATCATGAAGGCTGGCAGTGACGTGAACTTCATGTTTTCAAACAAATTTCTTGCTTCAGAATGACTTGAAATGTGGTAAACATGAAGGCAAATGATGAAGTTGACTTGTTTTTAAAGAATTGCCGGAACAACATATTTTACCAATGAGTGCATTTTTTGCTCAAGAACAGCAATTTAAGCACATAAGAATCATGAAGGCTGCCGTGACGTGAACTTCATGTTTTCAAAACACATTCTTACACAGAATGATTTGAAATGTGATGAATATTAGGCAAACGATGTTTAAGTTGGTTTTTTGGAAGGAATTGCGGGAACAACATATTTTCCCAAATTGTGCATTTCAGCTCAAGACAGTATTTTAGCACATAAAAAGGATGCAGTGACGTGAACGTCACGTTTTCAAACAAATTTCTTCTTCGGAATGACTTGAAATGTCATAAATATGAAGGCAAATGATGTTGAAGTTGACTTGTTTTAAAGGAATTGCCGGGAAGCAAACAAAATGTCTGAGTGTATTTTTGCTCAAGAACAGCATTTAAGCACATAAGAATCATGAAGGCTGCAGTGACGTGAACTTCATGTTTTCAAACACATTTCTGATTCAGAATTACTTGAAATGTGGTAAATATGAAGCCAATTGATGTTTAAATTGATTCGTTTTGAAGAAAATGCTGGAAAAACATATTTTCCCAAAGTGTGCATTTCAGGTCAAGAACCGAATTTTAAGCGCATAAAAATCATGAAGGCCACAGTGACGTGAACTTCATGTGTTCAAACAAATTTCTGATTCAGAATGACTTGAAATGTGGTAAATATGAAGGCAAATGATGTTGAAGTTGACTTGTTTTAAAGGAATTACCGGGAAAACATATTTTACCAATGAGTGCATTTTTTGCTCAAGAACAGCATTTTCAGCACATAAAATCAAGAAGGCTGCAGTGACGTGAATTTCATGTTTTCAAACACATTTCTTATAGAGAATGATTTGAAATGTGATAAATATGAAGGAAAATGATGTTTAAATTGGTTTGATTGGAAGGAATTGCGGGGAACAACATATTTTACCAAATTGTGCATTTCAGCCCAAGAACAGCATTTAAGCACATAAAAAGGATGCAGTTACGTGAACGTCACGTTTTCAAACAAATTTCTTCTTCGGAATGACTTGAATGTCATAAATATGAAGGCAAATGATGAAGTTGACTTGTTTTAAAGGAATTGTCGGGAACAACATATTTTTCCCAAATTGTGCATTTCAACTCAAGAACAGCATTTTAAGGGCATAAAAATCATGAAGGCCACAGTGACGTGAACTTCATGTTTTCAAACAAATTTCTTCTTCAGAATGACTTGAAATGTGGTAAACATGAAGGCAAATGATGAAGTTGACTTGTTTTTAAGGAATTGCCGGGAAAACATATTTTACCAATGACTGCATTTCAGCTCAAGAACAGCATTTTAAGCGCATAAAAATCATGAAAGCCACAGTGACGTGAAATTCATGTGTTCAAACAAATTACTGTTTCAGAATGACTTGAAATGTGCATATATGAAGGCAAATGATGTTGAAGTTGACTTGTTTTAAAGGAACTGCCGGGAAACATATTTTACCAATGAGTGCATTTCAGCTCAAGAACAGCATTTTAAGCACATAAGGATCATGAAGGCTGCAGTGACGTGAACTTCATGTTTTCAAATTTCTTCTCATACAGAATGATTTGAAATGGGATAAATATGAAGGCAAATGATGTTTGTATTGATTTTTTTTGAAGCAATGGCGGGAACAACATATTTTACCAAATTGTGCATTTCAGCTGAAGAACAGTATTTTAAGCGCATAAAATCATGAAGGCCACAGTGACGTGAACTTCATGTTTTCAAATTTCTTCTTCAGAATGACTTGAAATGTCATAAATATGAAGCCAATTGATGTTTAAATTGATTTGTTTTGAAGAACATGCTGGAAAAACATATGTTCCCAAAGTGTGCATTTCTGGTCAAGAACCGAATTTTAAGCGCATAAAAATCATGAAGGCCACAGTGACTTGAACTTCATGTTTTCAAACACATTTCTTATACAGAATGACTTGACATGTTATAATTATTAAGGCAAATGATGTTTAAATTTGCTTATTTTAAAGGAATTGCGGGAACAACATATTTTACCAAATTGTGCATTTCAGTTCAAGAACAGCATTTTAATCACATAAAAAGGATGCAGTGACGTGAACGTCACGTTTTCAAACAGATTTCTTCTTCAGAATGACTTGAAACTTGATAAATATGAAGGCAAATGATGTTTAAGTTGGTTTATTTTGAAGGAATTGCCGGGACACCATATTTTCCCAAATTCTGCATTTCAGCTCGAGAACAGCATTTTAAGTGCATAAAAAGAATGCAGTGACGTGAACGTCAAGTTTTCAAACAAAGTTCTTCTTCAGAATGATTTGAAATGTGGTAAATATGAAGGCAAATGATGTTGAAGTTGACTTGTTTTAAAGGAATTGCCGGAAAACAAACAAAATGTCTGAGTGCATTTTTTGCTCAAGAACAGCATTTTGCTTAAAATGCTGCCCCGCACATGAGAATCATGAAGGCTGCAGTGACGTGAACTTCATGTTTTCAAACAAATTTCTTCTTCAGAATGACTTGAAATGTGGTAAACATGAAGGCAAATGATGAAGTTGACTTGTTTTTAAGGAATTGCCGGGAACAACATATTTTACCAATGAGTGCATTTTTTGCTCAAGAACAGCAATTTAAGCACATAAGAATCATGAAGGCTGCCGTGACGTGAACTTCATGTTTTCAAAACACATTTCTTATACAGAATGATTTGAAATGTGATGAATATTAAGGCAAACGATGTTTAAGTTGGTAGGAATTACGGGAACAACATATTTTCCCAAACTGTGCATTTCAGCTCAAGAACAGCATTTTAAGCACATAAAAAGGCTGCAGTGACGTGAACGTCACGTTTTCAAACAAATTTCTTCTTCAGAATGACTTGAAATGTGGTAAACATGAAGGCAAATGATGAAGTTGACTTGTTTTTAAGGAATTGCCGGGAACAACATATTTTACCAATGAGTGCATTTTTTGCTCAAGAACAGCAATTTAAGCACATAAGAATCATGAAGGCTGCGGTGACGTGAACTTCATGTTTTCAAAACACATTTCTTATACAGAATGATTTGAAATGTGATGAATATTAAGGCAAACGATGTTTAAGTTGGTTTGTTTGGAAGGAATTGCGGGAACAACATATTTTCCCAAACTGTGCATTTCAGCTCAAGAACAGCATTTTAAGCACATAAAAAGGGTGCAGTGACGTGAACGTCACGTTTTCAAACAAATTTCTTCTTCAGAATGACTTGAAATGTGGTAAACATGAAGGCAAATGATGAAGTTGACTTGTTTTTAAGGAATTGCCGGGAACAACATATTTTACCAATGAGTGCATTTTTTGCTCAAGAACAGCAATTTAAGCACATAAGAATCATGAAGGCTGCCGTGACGTGAACTTCATGTTTTCAAAACACATTTCTTATACAGAATGATTTGAAATGTGATGAATATTAAGGCAAACGATGTTTAAGTTGGTTTGTTTGGAAGGAATTGCGGGAACAACATATTTTCCCAAACTGTGCATTTCAGCTCAAGAACAGCATTTTAAGCACATAAAAAGGGTGCAGTGACGTGAACGTCACGTTTTCAAACAAATTTCTTCTTCGGAATGACATGAAATGTGATAAATATGAAGGCAAATGATGTTGATGTTGAAGTTGACTTGTTTTAAAGGAATTGCCGGGAAGCAAACAAAATGTCTGAGTGTATTTTTTGCTCAAGAACAGCATTTTAAGCACATAAGAATCATGAAGGCTGCAGTGACGTGAACTTCATGTTTTCAAACACATTTCTGATTCAGAATTACTTGAAATGTGGTAAATATGAAGCCAATTGATGTTTAAATTGATTCGTTTTGAAGAAAATGCTGGAAAAACATATTTTCCCAAAGTGTGCATTTCAGGTCAAGAACCGAATTTTAAGCGCATAAAAATCATGAAGGCCACAGTGACGTGAACTTCATGTGTTCAAACAAATTTCTGATTCAGAATGACTTGAAATGTGGTAAATATGAAGGCAAATGATGTTGAAGTTGACTTGTTTTAAAGGAATTACCGGGAAAACATATTTTACCAATGAGTGCATTTTTTGCTCAAGAACAGCATTTTCAGCACATAAAAATCAAGAAGGCTGCAGTGACGTGAATTTCATGTTTTCAAACACATTTCTTATAGAGAATGATTTGAAATGTGATAAATATGAAGGAAAATGATGTTTAAATTGGTTTGATTGGAAGGAATTGCGGGAACAACATATTTTACCAAATTGTGCATTTCAGCCCAAGAACAGCATTTTAAGCACATAAAAAGGATGCAGTTACGTGAACGTCACGTTTTCAAACAAATTTCTTCTTCGGAATGACTTGAAATGTCATAAATATGAAGGCAAATGATGAAGTTGACTTGTTTTAAAGGAATTGTCGGGAACAACATATTTTCCCAAATTGTGCATTTCAACTCAAGAACAGCATTTTAAGGGCATAAAAATCATGAAGGCCACAGTGACGTGAACTTCATGTTTTCAAACAAATTTCTTCTTCAGAATGACTTGAAATGTGGTAAACATGAAGGCAAATGATGAAGTTGACTTGTTTTTAAGGAATTGCCGGGAAAACATATTTTACCAATGACTGCATTTCAGCTCAAGAACAGCATTTTAAGCGCATAAAAATCATGAAAGCCACAGTGACGTGAAATTCATGTGTTCAAACAAATTACTGTTTCAGAATGACTTGAAATGTGGCATATATGAAGGCAAATGATGTTGAAGTTGACTTGTTTTAAAGGAACTGCCGGGAAAACATATTTTACCAATGAGTGCATTTCAGCTCAAGAACAGCATTTTAAGCACATAAGGATCATGAAGGCTGCAGTGACGTGAACTTCATGTTTTCAAATTTCTTCTCATACAGAATGATTTGAAATGGGATAAATATGAAGGCAAATGATGTTTGTATTGATTTTTTTTGAAGCAATGGCGGGAACAACATATTTTACCAAATTGTGCATTTCAGCTGAAGAACAGTATTTTAAGCGCATAAAATCATGAAGGCCACAGTGACGTGAACTTCATGTTTTCAAATTTCTTCTTCAGAATGACTTGAAATGTCATAAATATGAAGCCAATTGATGTTTAAATTGATTTGTTTTGAAGAACATGCTGGAAAAACATATGTTCCCAAAGTGTGCATTTCTGGTCAAGAACCGAATTTTAAGCGCATAAAAATCATGAAGGCCACAGTGACTTGAACTTCATGTGTTCAAACAAATTTCTGATTCAGAATGACTTGAAATGTGGTAAATATGAAGGCAAATGATGTTGAAGTTGACTTGTTTTTAAGGAATTGCCGGGAAAACATATTTTACCAATGAGTGCATTTTTTGCTCAAGAACAGCATTTTAAGCACATAAGAATAATGAAGGCTGCAGTGACGTGAACTTCATATTTATCACATCTCAAATCATTCTATATGAGAAATGTGTTTGAAAACATGAAGGAAAAAGATGTTTAAATTGGTTTGATTGGAAGAAGTTGCGGGAACAACATATTTTACCAAATTGTGCATTTCAGCTCAAGAACAGCATTTTAAGCGCAAAAAAATCATGAAGGCCACAGTGACGTGAACTTCATGTTTTCAAATTTCTTCCTCAGCATGACTTGAAATGTGATAGATATTAATGCAAACGATGTTTAAATTGATTTGTGTTGAAGAAATTGCGGGAAAAAAATATTTTCCCAAATTGTGCATTTCAGCTCAAGAACAGTTTTAAGCACATAAAAAGGCTGCCGTGACGTGAACTTCATGTTTTCAAACACATTTCTTATACAGAATGACTTGACATGTTATAATTATTAAGGCAAATGATGTTTAAATTTGCTTATTTTAAAGGAATTGCGGGAACAACATATTTTACCAAATTGTGCATTTCAGTTCAAGAACAGCATTTTAATCACATAAAAAGGATGCAGTGACGTGAACGTCACGTTTTCAAACAGATTTCTTCTTCAGAATGACTTGAAACTTGATAAATATGAAGGCAAATGATGTTTAAATTGGTTTATTTCGAAGGAATTGCCGGGACACCATATTTTCCCAAATTCTGCATTTCAGCTCGAGAACAGCATTTTAAGTGCATAAAAAGAATGCAGTGACGTGAACGTCAAGTTTTCAAACAAAGTTCTTCTTCAGAATGATTTGAAATGTGGTAAATATGAAGGCAAATGATGTTGAAGTTGACTTGTTTTAAAGGAATTGCCGGAAAACAAACAAAATGTCTGAGTGCATTTTTTGCTCAAGAACAGCATTTTGCTTAAAATGCTGCCCCGCACATGAGAATCATGAAGGCTGCAGTGACGTGAACTTCATGTTTTCAAACAAATTTCTTCTTCAGAATGACTTGAAATGTGGTAACATGAAGGCAAATGATGAAGTTGACTTGTTTTTAAGGAATTGCCGGGAACAACATATTTTACCAATGAGTGCATTTTTTGCTCAAGAACAGCAATTTAAGCACATAAGAATCATGAAGGCTGCCGTGACGTGAACTTCATGTTTTCAAAACACATTTCTTATACAGAATGATTTGAAATGTGATGAATATTAAGGCAAACGATGTTTAAGTTGGTTTGTTTGGAAGGAATTGCGGGAACAACATATTTTCCCAAACTGTGCATTTCAGCTCAAGAACAGCATTTTAAGCACATAAAAAGGGTGCAGTGACGTGAACGTCACGTTTTCAAACAAATTTCTTCTTCAGAATGACTTGAAATGTGGTAAACATGAAGGCAAATGATGAAGTTGACTTGTTTTTAAGGAATTGCCGGGAACAACATATTTTACCAATGAGTGCATTTTTTGCTCAAGAACAGCAATTTAAGCACATAAGAATAATGAAGGCTGCAGTGACGTGAACTTCATGTTTTCAAACACATTTCTCATATAGAATGATTTGAGATGTGATAAATATGAAGGAAAAAGATGTTTTAAATTGGTTTGATTGGAAGAAATTGCGGGGAACAACATATTTACCAAATTGTGCATTTCAGCTCAAGAACAGCATTTTAAGCGCAAAAAAATCATGAAGGCCACAGTGACGTGAACTTCATGTTTTCAAACAAATTTCTTCCTCAGCATGACTTGAAATGTGATAGATATTAATGCAAACGATGTTTAAATTGATTTGTGTTGAAGAAATTGCGGGAAAAAAATATTTTCCCAAATTGTGCATTTCAGCTCAAGAACAGTTTTAAGCACATAAAAAGGCTGCCGTGACGTGAACTTCATGTTTTCAAACACATTTCTTATACAGAATGACTTGACATGTTATAATTATTAAGGCAAATGATGTTTAAATTTGCTTATTTTAAAGGAATTGCGGGGAACAACATATTTTACCAAATTGTGCATTTCAGTTCAAGAACAGCATTTTAATCACATAAAAAGGATGCAGTGACGTGAACGTCACGTTTTCAAACAGATTTCTTCTTCAGAATGACTTGAAACTTGATAAATATGAAGGCAAATGATGTTTAAATTGGTTTATTTCGAAGGAATTGCCGGGACACCATATTTTCCCAAATTCTGCATTTCAGCTCGAGAACAGCATTTTAAGTGCATAAAAAGAATGCAGTGACGTGAACGTCAAGTTTTCAAACAAAGTTCTTCTTCAGAATGATTTGAAATGTGGTAAATATGAAGGCAAATGATGTTGAAGTTGACTTGTTTTAAAGGAATTGCCGGAAAACAAACAAAATGTCTGAGTGCATTTTTTGCTCAAGAACAGCATTTTGCTTAAAATGCTGCCCCGCACATGAGAATCATGAAGGCTGCAGTGACGTGAACTTCATGTTTTCAAACAAATTTCTTCTTCAGAATGACTTGAAATGTGGTAAACATGAAGGCAAATGATGAAGTTGACTTGTTTTTAAGGAATTGCCGGGAACAACATATTTTACCAATGAGTGCATTTTTTGCCTCAAGAACAGCAATTTAAGCACATAAGAATCATGAAGGCTGCCGTGACGTGAACTTCATGTTTTCAAAACACATTTCTTATACAGAATGATTTGAAATGTGATGAATATTAAGGCAAACGATGTTTAAGTTGGTTTGTTTGGAAGGAATTGCGGGAACAACATATTTTCCCAAACTGTGCATTTCAGCTCAAGAACAGCATTTTAAGCACATAAAAAGGGTGCAGTGACGTGAACGTCACGTTTTCAACAAATTTCTTCTTCGGGAATGACATGAAATGTGATAAATATGAAGGCAAATGATGTTGATGTTGAAGTTGACTTGTTTTAAAGGAATTGCCGGGAAGCAAACAAAATGTCTGAGTGTATTTTTTGCTCAAGAACAGCATTTTAAGCACATAAGAATCATGAAGGCTGCAGTGACGTGAACTTCATGTTTTCAAACAAATTTCTTCTTCAGAATGACTTGAAATGTGGTAAACATGAAGGCAAATGATGAAGTTGACTTGTTTTTAAGGAATTGCCCGGGAACAACATATTTTACCAATGAGTGCATTTTTTGCTCAAGAACAGCAATTTAAGCACATAAGAATCATGAAGGCTGCCGTGACGTGAACTTCATGTTTTCAAAACACATTTCTTATACAGAATGATTTGAAATGTGATGAATATTAAGGCAAACGATGTTTAAGTTGGTTTGTTTGGAAGGAATTGCGGGAACAACATATTTTCCCAAACTGTGCATTTCAGCTCAAGAACAGCATTTTAAGCACATAAAAAGGGTGCAGTGACGTGAACGTCACGTTTTCAAACAAATTTCTTCTTCAGAATGACTTGAAATGTGGTAAACATGAAGGCAAATGATGAAGTTGACTTGTTTTTAAGGAATTGCCGGGAACAACATATTTTACCAATGAGTGCATTTTTTGCTCAAGAACAGCAATTTAAGCACATAAGAATAATGAAGGCTGCAGTGACGTGAACTTCATGTTTTCAAACACATTTCTCATATAGAATGATTTGAGATGTGATAAATATGAAGGAAAAAGATGTTTAAATTGGTTTGATTGGAAGAAATTGCGGGGAACAACATATTTTACCAAATTGTGCATTTCAGCTCAAGAACAGCATTTTAAGCGCAAAAAAATCATGAAGGCCACAGTGACGTGAACTTCATGTTTTCAAACAAATTTCTTCCTCAGCATGACTTGAAATGTGATAGATATTAATGCAAACGATGTTTAAATTGATTTGTGTTGAAGAAATTGCGGGAAAAAAATATTTTCCCAAATTGTGCATTTCAGCTCAAGAACAGTTTTAAGCACATAAAAAGGCTGCCGTGACGTGAACTTCATGTTTTCAAACACATTTCTTATACAGAATGACTTGACATGTTATAATTATTAAGGCAAATGATGTTTAAATTTGCTTGTTTTAAAGGAATTGCGGGAACAACATATTTTACCAAATTGTGCATTTCAGTTCAAGAACAGCATTTTAATCACATAAAAAGGATGCAGTGACGTGAACGTCACGTTTTCAAACAGATTTCTTCTTCAGAATGACTTGAAACTTGATAAATATGAAGGCAAATGATGTTTAAGTTGGTTTATTTTGAAGGAATTGCCGGGACACCATATTTTCCCAAATTCTGCATTTCAGCTCGAGAACAGCATTTTAAGTGCATAAAAAGAATGCAGTGACGTGAACGTCAAGTTTTCAAACAAAGTTCTTCTTCAGAATGATTTTAAATGTGGTAAATATGAAGGCAAATGATGTTGAAGTTGACTTGTTTTAAAGGAATTGCCGGAAAACAAACAAAATGTCTGAGTGCATTTTTTGCTCAAGAACAGCATTTTGCTTAAAATGCTGCCCCGCACATGAGAATCATGAAGGCTGCAGTGACGTGAACTTCATGTTTTCAAACAAATTTCTTCTTCAGAATGACTTGAAATGTGGTAAACATGAAGGCAAATGATGAAGTTGACTTGTTTTTAAGGAATTGCCGGGAACAACATATTTTACCAATGAGTGCATTTTTTGCTCAAGAACAGCAATTTAAGCACATAAGAATCATGAAGGCTGCCGTGACGTGAACTTCATGTTTTCAAAACACATTTCTTATACAGAATGATTTGAAATGTGATGAATATTAAGGCAAACGATGTTTAAGTTGGTTTGTTTGGAAGGAATTGCGGGAACAACATATTTTCCCAAACTGTGCATTTCAGCTCAAGAACAGCATTTTAAGCACATAAAAAGGGTGCAGTGACGTGAACGTCACGTTTTCAAACAAATTTCTTCTTCGGAATGACATGAAATGTGATAAATATGAAGGCAAATGATGTTGATGTTGAAGTTGACTTGTTTTAAAGGAATTGCCGGGAAGCAAACAAAATGTCTGAGTGTATTTTTTGCTCAAGAACAGCATTTTAAGCACATAAGAATCATGAAGGCTGCAGTGACGTGAACTTCATGTTTTCAAACACATTTCTGATTCAGAATTACTTGAAATGTGGTAAATATGAAGCCAATTGATGTTTAAATTGATTCGTTTTGAAGAAAATGCTGGAAAAACATATTTTCCCAAAGTGTGCATTTCAGGTCAAGAACCGAATTTTAAGCGCATAAAAATCATGAAGGCCACAGTGACGTGAACTTCATGTGTTCAAACAAATTTCTGATTCAGAATGACTTGAAATGTGGTAAATATGAAGGCAAATGATGTTGAAGTTGACTTGTTTTAAAGGAATTACCGGGAAAACATATTTTACCAATGAGTGCATTTTTTGCTCAAGAACAGCATTTTCAGCACATAAAAATCAAGAAGGCTGCAGTGACGTGAATTTCATGTTTTCAAACACATTTCTTATAGAGAATGATTTGAAATGTGATAAATATGAAGGAAAATGATGTTTAAATTGGTTTGATTGGAAGGAATTGCGGGAACAACATATTTTACCAAATTGTGCATTTCAGCCCAAGAACAGCATTTTAAGCACATAAAAAGGATGCAGTTACGTGAACGTCACGTTTTCAAACAAATTTCTTCTTCGGAATGACTTGAAATGTCATAAATATGAAGGCAAATGATGAAGTTGACTTGTTTTAAAGGAATTGTCGGGAACAACATATTTTCCCAAATTGTGCATTTCAACTCAAGAACAGCATTTTAAGGGCATAAAAATCATGAAGGCCACAGTGACGTGAACTTCATGTTTTCAAACAAATTTCTTCTTCAGAATGACTTGAAATGTGGTAAACATGAAGGCAAATGATGAAGTTGACTTGTTTTTAAGGAATTGCCGGGAAAACATATTTTACCAATGACTGCATTTCAGCTCAAGAACAGCATTTTAAGCGCATAAAAATCATGAAAGCCACAGTGACGTGAAATTCATGTGTTCAAACAAATTACTGTTTCAGAATGACTTGAAATGTGGCATATATGAAGGCAAATGATGTTGAAGTTGACTTGTTTTAAAGGAACTGCCGGGAAAACATATTTTACCAATGAGTGCATTTCAGCTCAAGAACAGCATTTTAAGCACATAAGGATCATGAAGGCTGCAGTGACGTGAACTTCATGTTTTCAAATTTCTTCTCATACAGAATGATTTGAAATGGGATAAATATGAAGGCAAATGATGTTTGTATTGATTTTTTTTGAAGCAATGGCGGGAACAACATATTTTACCAAATTGTGCATTTCAGCTGAAGAACAGTATTTTAAGCGCATAAAATCATGAAGGCCACAGTGACGTGAACTTCATGTTTTCAAATTTCTTCTTCAGAATGACTTGAAATGTCATAAATATGAAGCCAATTGATGTTTAAATTGATTTGTTTTGAAGAACATGCTGGAAAAACATATGTTCCCAAAGTGTGCATTTCTGGTCAAGAACCGAATTTTAAGCGCATAAAAATCATGAAGGCCACAGTGACTTGAACTTCATGTGTTCAAACAAATTTCTGATTCAGAATGACTTGAAATGTGGTAAATATGAAGGCAAATGATGTTGAAGTTGACTTGTTTTTAAGGAATTGCCGGGAAAACATATTTTACCAATGAGTGCATTTTTTGCTCAAGAACAGCATTTTAAGCACATAAGAATAATGAAGGCTGCAGTGACGTGAACTTCATATTTATCACATCTCAAATCATTCTATATGAGAAATGTGTTTGAAAACATGAAGGAAAAAGATGTTTAAATTGGTTTGATTGGAAGAAGTTGCGGGAACAACATATTTTACCAAATTGTGCATTTCAGCTCAAGAACAGCATTTTAAGCGCAAAAAATCATGAAGGCCACAGTGACGTGAACTTCATGTTTTCAAATTTCTTCCTCAGCATGACTTGAAATGTGATAGATATTAATGCAAACGATGTTTAAATTGATTTGTGTTGAAGAAATTGCGGGAAAAAAATATTTTCCCAAATTGTGCATTTCAGCTCAAGAACAGTTTTAAGCACATAAAAAGGCTGCCGTGACGTGAACTTCATGTTTTCAAACACATTTCTTATACAGAATGACTTGACATGTTATAATTATTAAGGCAAATGATGTTTAAATTTGCTTATTTTAAAGGAATTGCGGGAACAACATATTTTACCAAATTGTGCATTTCAGTTCAAGAACAGCATTTTAATCACATAAAAAGGATGCAGTGACGTGAACGTCACGTTTTCAAACAGATTTCTTCTTCAGAATGACTTGAAACTTGATAAATATGAAGGCAAATGATGTTTAAGTTGGTTTATTTCGAAGGAATTGCCGGGACACCATATTTTCCCAAATTCTGCATTTCAGCTCGAGAACAGCATTTTAAGTGCATAAAAAGAATGCAGTGACGTGAACGTCAAGTTTTCAAACAAAGTTCTTCTTCAGAATGATTTGAAATGTGGTAAATATGAAGGCAAATGATGTTGAAGTTGACTTGTTTTAAAGGAATTGCCGGAAAACAAACAAAATGTCTGAGTGCATTTTTTGCTCAAGAACAGCATTTTGCTTAAAATGCTGCCCCGCACATGAGAATCATGAAGGCTGCAGTGACGTGAACTTCATGTTTTCAAACAAATTTCTTCTTCAGAATGACTTGAAATGTGGTAAACATGAAGGCAAATGATGAAGTTGACTTGTTTTTAAGGAATTGCCGGGAACAACATATTTTACCAATGAGTGCATTTTTTGCTCAAGAACAGCAATTTAAGCACATAAGAATCATGAAGGCTGCCGTGACGTGAACTTCATGTTTTCAAAACACATTTCTTATACAGAATGATTTGAAATGTGATGAATATTAAGGCAAACGATGTTTAAGTTGGTAGGAATTACGGGAACAACATATTTTCCCAAACTGTGCATTTCAGCTCAAGAACAGCATTTTAAGCACATAAAAAGGCTGCAGTGACGTGAACGTCACGTTTTCAAACAAATTTCTTCTTCAGAATGACTTGAAATGTGGTAAACATGAAGGCAAATGATGAAGTTGACTTGTTTTTAAGGAATTGCCGGGAACAACATATTTTACCAATGAGTGCATTTTTTGCTCAAGAACAGCAATTTAAGCACATAAGAATCATGAAGGCTGCCGTGACGTGAACTTCATGTTTTCAAAACACATTTCTTATACAGAATGATTTGAAATGTGATGAATATTAAGGCAAACGATGTTTAAGTTGGTTTGTTTGGAAGGAATTGCGGGAACAACATATTTTCCCAAACTGTGCATTTCAGCTCAAGAACAGCATTTTAAGCACATAAAAAGGGTGCAGTGACGTGAACGTCACGTTTTCAAACAAATTTCTTCTTCGGAATGACATGAAATGTGATAAATATGAAGGCAAATGATGTTGATGTTGAAGTTGACTTGTTTTAAAGGAATTGCCGGGAAGCAAACAAAATGTCTGAGTGTATTCTTTGCTCAAGAACAGCATTTTAAGCACATAAGAATCATGAAGGCTGCAGTGACGTGAACTTCATGTTTTCAAACACATTTCTGATTCAGAATTACTTGAAATGTGGTAAATATGAAGCCAATTGATGTTTAAATTGATTCGTTTTGAAGAAAATGCTGGAAAAACATGTTTTCCCAAAGTGTGCATTTCAGGTCAAGAACCGAATTTTAAGCGCATAAAAATCATGAAGGCCACAGTGACGTGAACTTCATGTGTTCAAACAAATTTCTGATTCAGAATGACTTGAAATGTGGTAAATATGAAGGCAAATGATGTTGAAGTTGACTTGTTTTAAAGGAATTACCGGGAAAACATATTTTACCAATAAGTGCATTTTTTGCTCAAGAACAGCATTTTCAGCACATAAAAATCAAGAAGGCTGCAGTGACGTGAATTTCATGTTTTCAAACACATTTCTTATAGAGAATGATTTGAAATGTGATAAATATGAAGGAAAATGATGTTTAAATTGGTTTGATTGGAAGGAATTGCGGGAACAACATATTTTACCAAATTGTGCATTTCAGCCCAAGAACAGCATTTTAATCACATAAAAAGGATGCAGTTACGTGAACGTCACGTTTTCAAACAAATTTCTTCTTCGGAATGACTTGAAATGTGAAAAATATGAAGGCAAATGATGTTGAAGTTGACTTGTTTTAAAGGAATTGCCGGAAAACAAACAAAATGTCTGAGTGCATTTTTTGCTCAAGAACAGCATTTTGCTTAATATGCTCTCCCGCACATGAGAATCATGAAGGCTGCAGTGACGTGAACTTCATGTTTTCAAACAAATTTCTTCTTCAGAATGACTTGAAATGTGGTAAACATGAAGGCAAATGATGAAGTTGACTTGTTTTTAAAGAATTGCCGGGAACAACATATTTTACCAATGAGTGCATTTTTTGCTCAAGAACAGCAATTTAAGCACATAAGAATCATGAAGGCTGCCGTGACGTGAACTTCATGTTTTCAAAATACATTTCTTACACAGAATGATTTGAAATGTGATGAATATTTAGGCAAACGATGTTTAAGTTGGTTTTTTTTGGAAGGAATTGCGGGAACAACATATTTTCCCAAATTGTGCATTTCAGCTCAAGAACAGTATTTTAAGCACATAAAAAGGATGCAGTGACGTGAACGTCACGTTTTCAAACAAATTTCTTCTTCGGAATGACTTGAAATGTCATAAATATGAAGGCAAATGATGTTGAAGTTGACTTGTTTTAAAGGAATTGCCGGGAAGCAAACAAAATGTCTGAGTGTATTTTTTGCTCAAGAACAGCATTTTAAGCACATAAGAATCATGAAGGCTGCAGTGACGTGAACTTCATGTTTTCAAACACATTTCTGATTCAGAATTACTTGAAATGTGGTAAATATGAAGCCAATTGATGTTTAAATTGATTCGTTTTGAAGAAAATGCTGGAAAAACATATTTTCCCAAAGTGTGCATTTCAGGTCAAGAACCGAATTTTAAGCGCATAAAAATCATGAAGGCCACAGTGACGTGAACTTCATGTGTTCAAACAAATTTCTGATTCAGAATGACTTGAAATGTGGTAAATATGAAGGCAAATGATGTTGAAGTTGACTTGTTTTAAAGGAATTACCGGGAAAACATATTTTACCAATGAGTGCATTTTTTGCTCAAGAACAGCATTTTCAGCACATAAAAATCAAGAAGGCTGCAGTGACGTGAATTTCATGTTTTCAAACACATTTCTTATAGAGAATGATTTGAAATGTGATAAATATGAAGGAAAATGATGTTTAAATTGGTTTGATTGGAAGGAATTGCGGGAACAACATATTTTACCAAATTGTGCATTTCAGCCCAAGAACAGCATTTTAAGCACATAAAAAGGATGCAGTTACGTGAACGTCACGTTTTCAAACAAATTTCTTCTTCGGAATGACTTGAAATGTCATAAATATGAAGGCAAATGATGAAGTTGACTTGTTTTAAAGGAATTGTCGGGAACAACATATTTTCCCAAATTGTGCATTTCAACTCAAGAACAGCATTTTAAGGGCATAAAAATCATGAAGGCCACAGTGACGTGAACTTCATGTTTTCAAACAAATTTCTTCTTCAGAATGACTTGAAATGTGGTAAACATGAAGGCAAATGATGAAGTTGACTTGTTTTTAAGGAATTGCCGGGAAAACATATTTTACCAATGACTGCATTTCAGCTCAAGAACAGCATTTTAAGCGCATAAAAATCATGAAAGCCACAGTGACGTGAAATTCATGTGTTCAAACAAATTACTGTTTCAGAATGACTTGAAATGTGGCATATATGAAGGCAAATGATGTTGAAGTTGACTTGTTTTAAAGGAACTGCCGGGAAAACATATTTTACCAATGAGTGCATTTCAGCTCAAGAACAGCATTTTAAGCACATAAGGATCATGAAGGCTGCAGTGACGTGAACTTCATGTTTTCAAATTTCTTCTCATACAGAATGATTTGAAATGGGATAAATATGAAGGCAAATGATGTTTGTATTGATTTTTTTGAAGCAATGGCGGGAACAACATATTTTACCAAATTGTGCATTTCAGCTGAAGAACAGTATTTTAAGCGCATAAAATCATGAAGGCCACAGTGACGTGAACTTCATGTTTTCAAATTTCTTCTTCAGAATGACTTGAAATGTCATAAATATGAAGCCAATTGATGTTTAAATTGATTTGTTTTGAAGAACATGCTGGAAAAACATATGTTCCCAAAGTGTGCATTTCTGGTCAAGAACCGAATTTTAAGCGCATAAAAATCATGAAGGCCACAGTGACTTGAACTTCATGTTTTCAAACACATTTCTTATACAGAATGACTTGACATGTTATAATTATTAAGGCAAATGATGTTTAAATTTGCTTATTTTAAAGGAATTGCGGGAACAACATATTTTACCAAATTGTGCATTTCAGTTCAAGAACAGCATTTTAATCACATAAAAAGGATGCAGTGACGTGAACGTCACGTTTTCAAACAGATTTCTTCTTCAGAATGACTTGAAACTTGATAAATATGAAGGCAAATGATGTTTAAGTTGGTTTATTTTGAAGGAATTGCCGGGACACCATATTTTCCCAAATTCTGCATTTCAGCTCGAGAACAGCATTTTAAGTGCATAAAAAGAATGCAGTGACGTGAACGTCAAGTTTTCAAACAAAGTTCTTCTTCAGAATGATTTGAAATGTGGTAAATATGAAGGCAAATGATGTTGAAGTTGACTTGTTTTAAAGGAATTGCCGGAAAACAAACAAAATGTCTGAGTGCATTTTTTGCTCAAGAACAGCATTTTGCTTAAAATGCTGCCCCGCACATGAGAATCATGAAGGCTGCAGTGACGTGAACTTCATGTTTTCAAACAAATTTCTTCTTCAGAATGACTTGAAATGTGGTAAACATGAAGGCAAATGATGAAGTTGACTTGTTTTTAAGGAATTGCCGGGAACAACATATTTTACCAATGAGTGCATTTTTTGCTCAAGAACAGCAATTTAAGCACATAAGAATCATGAAGGCTGCCGTGACGTGAACTTCATGTTTTCAAAACACATTTCTTATACAGAATGATTTGAAATGTGATGAATATTAAGGCAAACGATGTTTAAGTTGGTAGGAATTACGGGAACAACATATTTTCCCAAACTGTGCATTTCAGCTCAAGAACAGCATTTTAAGCACATAAAAAGGCTGCAGTGACGTGAACGTCACGTTTTCAAACAAATTTCTTCTTCAGAATGACTTGAAATGTGGTAAACATGAAGGCAAATGATGAAGTTGACTTGTTTTTAAGGAATTGCCGGGAACAACATATTTTACCAATGAGTGCATTTTTTGCTCAAGAACAGCAATTTAAGCACATAAGAATCATGAAGGCTGCGGTGACGTGAACTTCATGTTTTCAAAACACATTTCTTATACAGAATGATTTGAAATGTGATGAATATTAAGGCAAACGATGTTTAAGTTGGTTTGTTTGGAAGGAATTGCGGGAACAACATATTTTCCCAAACTGTGCATTTCAGCTCAAGAACAGCATTTTAAGCACATAAAAAGGGTGCAGTGACGTGAACGTCACGTTTTCAAACAAATTTCTTCTTCAGAATGACTTGAAATGTGGTAAACATGAAGGCAAATGATGAAGTTGACTTGTTTTTAAGGAATTGCCGGGAACAACATATTTTACCAATGAGTGCATTTTTTGCTCAAGAACAGCAATTTAAGCACATAAGAATCATGAAGGCTGCCGTGACGTGAACTTCATGTTTTCAAAACACATTTCTTATACAGAATGATTTGAAATGTGATGAATATTAAGGCAAACGATGTTTAAGTTGGTTTGTTTGGAAGGAATTGCGGGAACAACATATTTTCCCAAACTGTGCATTTCAGCTCAAGAACAGCATTTTAAGCACATAAAAAGGGTGCAGTGACGTGAACGTCACGTTTTCAAACAAATTTCTTCTTCGGAATGACATGAAATGTGATAAATATGAAGGCAAATGATGTTGATGTTGAAGTTGACTTGTTTTAAAGGAATTGCCGGGAAGCAAACAAAATGTCTGAGTGTATTTTTTGCTCAAGAACAGCATTTTAAGCACATAAGAATCATGAAGGCTGCAGTGACGTGAACTTCATGTTTTCAAACACATTTCTGATTCAGAATTACTTGAAATGTGGTAAATATGAAGCCAATTGATGTTTAAATTGATTCGTTTTGAAGAAAATGCTGGAAAAACATGTTTTCCCAAAGTGTGCATTTCAGGTCAAGAACCGAATTTTAAGCGCATAAAAATCATGAAGGCCACAGTGACGTGAACTTCATGTGTTCAAACAAATTTCTGATTCAGAATGACTTGAAATGTGGTAAATATGAAGGCAAATGATGTTGAAGTTGACTTGTTTTAAAGGAATTACCGGGAAAACATATTTTACCAATAAGTGCATTTTTTGCTCAAGAACAGCATTTTCAGCACATAAAAATCAAGAAGGCTGCAGTGACGTGAATTTCATGTTTTCAAAACACATTTCTTATACAGAATGATTTGAAATGTGATGAATATTAAGGCAAACGATGTTTAAGTTGGTTTGTTTGGAAGGAATTGCGGGAACAACATATTTTCCCAAACTGTGCATTTCAGCTCAAGAACAGCATTTTAAGCACATAAAAAGGGTGCAGTGACGTGAACGTCACGTTTTCAAACAAATTTCTTCTTCGGAATGACATGAAATGTGATAAATATGAAGGCAAATGATGTTGATGTTGAAGTTGACTTGTTTTAAAGGAATTGCCGGGAAGCAAACAAAATGTCTGAGTGTATTTTTTGCTCAAGAACAGCATTTTAAGCACATAAGAATCATGAAGGCTGCAGTGACGTGAACTTCATGTTTTCAAACACATTTCTGATTCAGAATTACTTGAAATGTGGTAAATATGAAGCCAATTGATGTTTAAATTGATTCGTTTTGAAGAAAATGCTGGAAAAACATGTTTTCCCAAAGTGTGCATTTCAGGTCAAGAACCGAATTTTAAGCGCATAAAAATCATGAAGGCCACAGTGACGTGAACTTCATGTGTTCAAACAAATTTCTGATTCAGAATGACTTGAAATGTGGTAAATATGAAGGCAAATGATGTTGAAGTTGACTTGTTTTTAAAGGAATTACCGGGAAAACATATTTTACCAATAAGTGCATTTTTTGCTCAAGAACAGCATTTTCAGCACATAAAAATCAAGAAGGCTGCAGTGACGTGAATTTCATGTTTTCAAACACATTTCTTATAGAGAATGATTTGAAATGTGATAAATATGAAGGAAAATGATGTTTAAATTGGTTTGATTGGAAGGAATTGCGGGAACAACATATTTTACCAAATTGTGCATTTCAGCCCAAGAACAGCATTTTAATCACATAAAAAGGATGCAGTTACGTGAACGTCACGTTTTCAAACAAATTTCTTCTTCGGAATGACTTGAAATGTGAAAAATATGAAGGCAAATGATGTTGAAGTTGACTTGTTTTAAAGGAATTGCCGGAAAACAAACAAAATGTCTGAGTGCATTTTTTGCTCAAGAACAGCATTTTGCTTAATATGCTCTCCCGCACATGAGAATCATGAAGGCTGCAGTGACGTGAACTTCATGTTTTCAAACAAATTTCTTCTTCAGAATGACTTGAAATGTGGTAAACATGAAGGCAAATGATGAAGTTGACTTGTTTTTAAAGAATTGCCGGGAACAACATATTTTACCAATGAGTGCATTTTTTGCTCAAGAACAGCAATTTAAGCACATAAGAATCATGAAGGCTGCCGTGACGTGAACTTCATGTTTTCAAAATACATTTCTTACACAGAATGATTTGAAATGTGATGAATATTTAGGCAAACGATGTTTAAGTTGGTTTGTTTGGAAGGAATTGCGGGAACAACATATTTTCCCAAATTGTGCATTTCAGCTCAAGAACAGTATTTTAAGCACATAAAAAGGGTGCAGTGACGTGAACGTCACGTTTTCAAACAAATTTCTTCTTCGGAATGACTTGAAATGTCATAAATATGAAGGCAAATGATGTTGAAGTTGACTTGTTTTAAAGGAATTGTCGGGAACAACATATTTTCCCAAATTGTGCATTTCAACTCAAGAACAGCATTTTAAGGGCATAAAAATCATGAAGGCCACAGTGACGTGAACTTCGTGTTTTCAAACAAATTTCTTCTTCAGAATGACTTGAAATGTGGTAAACATGAAGGCAAATGATGAAGTTGACTTGTTTTTTAAGGAATTGCCGGGAAAACATATTTTACCAATGACTGCATTTCAGCTCAAGAACAGCATTTTAAGCGCATAAAAATCATGAAAGCCACAGTGACGTGAAATTCATGTGTTCAAACAAATTACTGTTTCAGAATGACTTGAAATGTGGCATATATGAAGGCAAATGATGTTGAAGTTGACTTGTTTTAAAGGAACTGCCGGGAAAACATATTTTACCAATGAGTGCATTTCAGCTCAAGAACAGCAATTTAAGCACATAAGGATCATGAAGGCTGCAGTGACGTGAACTTCATGTTTTCAAATTTCTTCTCATACAGAATGATTTGAAATGGGATAAATATGAAGGCAAATGATGTTTGTATTGATTTTTTTTGAAGCAATGGCGGGAACAACATATTTTACCAAATTGTGCATTTCAGCTGAAGAACAGTATTTTAAGCGCATAAAAATCATGAAGGCCACAGTGACGTGAACTTCATGTTTTCAAATTTCTTCTTCAGAATGACTTGAAATGTCATAAATATGAAGCCAATTGATGTTTAAATTGATTTGTTTTGAAGAACATGCTGGAAAAACATATGTTCCCAAAGTGTGCATTTCTGGTCAAGAACCGAATTTTAAGCGCATAAAAATCATGAAGGCCACAGTGACTTGAACTTCATGTGTTCAAACAAATTTCTGATTCAGAATGACTTGAAATGTGGTAAATATGAAGGCAAATGATGTTGAAGTTGACTTGTTTTTAAGGAATTGCCGGGAAAACATATTTTACCAATGAGTGCATTTTTTGCTCAAGAACAGCATTTTAAGCACATAAGAATAATGAAGGCTGCAGTGACGTGAACTTCATGTTTTCAAACACATTTCTCATATAGAATGATTTGAGATGTGATAAATATGAAGGAAAAAGATGTTTAAATTGGTTTGATTGGAAGAAATTGCGGGAACAACATATTTTACCAAATTGTGCATTTCAGCTCAAGAACAGCATTTTAAGCGCAAAAAAATCATGAAGGCCACAGTGACGTGAACTTCATGTTTTCAAACAAATTTCTTCCTCAGCATGACTTGAAATGTGATAGATATTAATGCAAACGATGTTTAAATTGAGTTGTGTCGAAGAAATTGCGGGAAAAAAATATTTTCCCAAATTGTGCATTTCAGCTAAAGAACAGTTTTAAGCACATAAAAAGGCTGCCGTGACGTGAACTTCATGTTTTCAAACACATTTCTTATACAGAATGACTTGACATGTTATAATTATTAAGGCAAATGATGTTTAAATTTGCTTATTTTAAAGGAATTGCGGGAACAACATATTTTACCAAATTGTGCATTTCAGTTCAAGAACAGCATTTTAATCACATAAAAAGGATGCAGTGACGTGAACGTCACGTTTTCAAACAGATTTCTTCTTCAGAATGACTTGAAACTTGATGAATATGAAGGCAAATGATGTTTAAATTGGTTTATTTTGAAGGAATTGCCGGGACAACATATTTTCCCAAATTCTGCATTTCAGCTCGAGAACAGCATTTTAAGCGCATAAAAATAATGAAGGCCACAGTGACGTGAACTTCATGTTTTCAAACACATTTCTTATACAGAATGATTTGAAATGTGATAAATATGAAGGCAAATGATGTTTAAATTGATTTGTTTTGAAGGAATTGCGGGAACAACATACTTTCCCAAATTGTGCATTTCAGCTCAAGAACAGCATTTTAAGTGCATAAAAAGAATGCAGTGACGTGAACGTCAAGTTTTCAAACAAAGTTCTTCTTCAGAATGATTTGAAATGTGGTAAATATGAAGGCAAATGATGTTGAAGTTGACTTGTTTTAAAGGAATTGCCGGAAAACAAACAAAATGTCTGAGTGCATTTTTTGCTCAAGAACAGCAATTTAAGCACATAAGAATCATGAAGGCTGCCGTGACGTGAACTTCATGTTTTCAAAACACATTTCTTATACAGAATGATTTGAAATGTGATGAATATTAAGGCAAACGATGTTTAAATTGGTAGGAATTACGGGAACAACATATTTTCCCAAACTGTGCATTTCAGCTCAAGAACAGCATTTTAAGCACATAAAAAGGCTGCAGTGACGTGAACGTCACGTTTTCAAACAAATTTCTTCTTCAGAATGACTTGAAATGTGGTAAACGTGAAGGCAAATGATGAAGTTGACTTGTTTTTAAGGAATTGCCGGGAACAACATATTTTACCAATGAGTGCATTTTTTGCTCAAGAACAGCAATTTAAGCACATAAGAATCATGAAGGCTGCAGTGACGTGAACTTCATGTTTTCAAACACATTTCTTATACAGAATGACTTGACATGTTATAATTATTAAGGCAAATGATGTTTAAATTTGTTTATTTTAAAGGAATTGTGGGAACAACATATTTTACCAAATTGTGCATTTCAGTTCAAGAACAGGATGCAGTGACGTGAACGTCACGTTTTCAAACAGATTTCTTCTTCAGAATGACTTGAAACTTGATAAATATGAAGGCAAATGATGTTTAAGTTGGTTTATTTTGAAGGAATTGCGGGAACAACATATTTTACAAAATTGTGCATTTCAGCTCAAGAACAGCATTTTAAGCGCATAAAAATCATGAAGGCCACAGTGACGTGAACTTCATGTTTTCAAACAAAGTTCTTCTTCAGAATGATTTGAAATGTGGTAAATATGAAGGCAAATGATGTTGATGTTGAAGTTGACTTGCTTTAAAGGCATTGCCGGGAAGCAAACAAAGTGTCTGAGTGCATTTTTTGCTCAAGAACAGCATTTTAAGTGCATAAAAAAAATGCAGTGACGTGAACGTCAAGTTTTCAAACAAAGTTCTTCTTCAGAATGATTTGAAATGTGGTAAATATGAAGGCAAATGATGTTGATGTTGACGTTGACTTGTTTTAAAGGAATTGCCGGGAAGCAAACAAAATGTCTGAGTGCATTTTTTGCTCAAGAACAGCATTTTAAGCACATAAGAATCATGAAGGCTGCAGTGACGTGAACTTCATGTTTTCAAACACATTTCTTATACAGAATGATTTGAAATGTGATAAATATGAAGGCAAATGATGTTTAAATTGATTTGTTTTGAAGGAATTGCGGGAACAACATACTTTCCCAAATTGTGCATTTCAGCTCAAGAACGGCATTTTAAGCGCATAAAAAGAATGCAGTGACGTGAACGTCAAGTTTTCAAACAAAGTTCTTCTTCAGAATGATTTGAAATGTGGTAAATATGAAGGCAAATGATTTTGAAGTTGACTTGTTTTAAAGGAATTGCCGGAAAACAAACAAAATGTCTGAGTGCATTTTTTGCTCAAGAACAGCATTTTGCTTAAAATGCTGCCCCGCACACGAGAATCATGAAGGCTGCAGTGACGTGAACTTCATGTTTTCAAACAAATTTCTTATTCAGAATGACTTGAAATGTGGTAAACGTGAAGGCAAATGATGAAGTTGACTTGTTTTAAAGGAATTGCCGGGAAAACATATTTTACTAATGAGTGCATTTCAGCTCAAGAACAGCATTTTAAGCACATAAGGATCATGAAGGCTGCAGTGACGTGAACTTCATGTTTTTCAAACACATTTCTTATACAGAATGATTTGGAATGGGATAAATATGAAGGCAAATGATGTTTATATTGATTTGTTTGGAAGCAATTGCGGGGAACAACATATTTTACCAAATTGTGCATTTCAGCTGAAGAACAGCATTTTAAGTGCATAAAAATCATGAAGGCCACAGTGACGTGAACTTCATGTTTTCAAATTTCTTCTTCAGAATGACTTGAAATGTCATAAATATGAAGCCAATTGATGTTTAAATTGATTTGTTTTGAAGAACATGCTGGAAAAACATATTTTCCCAAAGTGACTTTCAGCTAAACAACAGCATTTTAAGCGCATAAAAATCATGAAAACCACAGTGACGTGAACTTCATGTTTTCAAACAAATTTCTGATTCAGAATGACTTGAAATGTGGTACATGTGAAGACAAATGATGCTGAAGTTGACTTGTCTTAAAGGAATTGTCGGGAAAACATATTTTACCAATGAGTGCATTTTTTGCTCAAGAACAGCATTTTAAGCACTTAAGAATCATGTAGGCCGCAGTGACGTGAACTTCATGTTTTCAAACATATTTCTTATACAGAATGATTTGAAATGTGATAAATATGAAGGCAAATGATGTTTAAATTGGTTTGTTTGGAAGGAATTGCGGGAACAACATATTTTCCCAAATTGTGCATTTCAGCTCAAGAGCAGCATTTTAAGCGCATCAAAATCATGAAGGCCACAGTGACGTGGACTTCATGTTTTCAAACAAATTTCTTCTTCAGCATGACTTGAAATGTGATAGATATTAATGCAAACGATGTTTAAATTGATTTGTGTTGAAGAAATTGCGGGAAAAAAATATTTTCCCAAATTGTGCATTTCAGCTCAAGAACAGTTTTAAGCACATAAAAAGGCTGCCGTGACGTGAACTTCATGTTTTCAAACATATTTCTTATACAGAATGACTTGACATGTTATAATTATTAATTATGATGTTTAAATTTGTTTATTTTAAAGGAATTGCGGGAACATCATATTTTACCAAATTGTGCATTTCAGCTGAAGAACAGCATTTTAATCACATAAACAGGATGCAGTGACGTGAACGTCACGTTTTCAAACAGATTTCTTCTTCAGAATGACTTGAAACTTGATAAATATGAAGGCAAATGATGTTTAAACTGGTTTGTTTGGAAGGAATTGCGGGAACAACATATTTTACCAAATTGTGCATTTCAGCCCAAGAACAGCATTTTAAGCACATAAAAAGGATGCAGTTACGTGAACGTCACGTTTTCAAACAAATTTCTTCTTCGGAATGACTTGAAATGTGATAAATATGAAGGCAAATGATGTTGAAGTTGACTTGTTTTAAAGGAATTGCCGGGAAAACATATTTCACCTCTGAGTGCATTTTTCGCTCAAGAACAGCAATTTAAGCACATAAGAATCATGAAGGCTGCCGTGATGTGAACTTCATGTTTTCAAAACACATTTCTTATACAGAATGATTTGAAATGTGATGAATATTAAGGCAAACGATGTTTAAGTTGGTTTGTTTGGAAGGAATTGCGGGAACAACATATTTTCCCAAATTGTGCATTTCAGCCCAAGAACAACATTTTAAGCACATAAAAAGGATGCAGTGACGTGAACGTCCGTTTTCAAACAAATTTCTTCTTCAGAATGACTTGAAATGTCATAAATATGAAGGCAAATGATGTTGAAGTTGACTTGTTTTACAGGAATTGCCGGGAAAACATATTTTACCAATGAGTGCATTTCAGCTCAAGAACAGCATCTTAAGCACATAAGGATCATGAAGGCTGCAGTGACGTGAACTTCATTTTTTCAAACACATTTCTTATACAGAATGATTTGGAATGGGATAAATATGAAGGAAAATGATGTTTATATTGATTTGGTTGGACGCAATTGCGGGAACAACATCCATCCATCCATCCATTATCTATACACCGCTTATGTCGTCAGATCTGCCTTCTTTAACCTGCTAAGGATAAATCAGGACCAGCTCTCCGTTTCTTAGGGTTAGATTCTATCTGCCTATTAGCGGGTTATCTAACAGGTTTCAGCAGAATGATTAAGCTGGTGTCGAGGAATACTCGCCTAGGTTCTTACTGTCTACTTCCAAACGCTTTACCCTTCTTACTCTGATATGCAGCCCTGCTAAGTAGCCTAAGTAACCAAGCAACCTATCAGTCACGTCTGTTAACGACAGCTTTCCTCTTATTTCTGTTTGCACTTGGTGATATTCCTAGGTTAGTTTTAGAGGTTAGGAACAGAAAACCTCAAGGGTAAGATTTTAAAGTTATTATTAGGACTAAAGCAACCTTTAGGAACCTCTTAGTTCTAATGCACACAATAGACTTAACTTTTTACTAGCATGCAAAGCTTATGAATTGTAAAAAATACATTAATCTTCTCTTTAAATGCAATATAGCGTTTTATTGAATAAATTCAGCAAGGGCATAGCATCAGTTCTTGATTAAGCAATAACATATATGACTAAAACAACTCAATTACACTAAAAACTATTAAAACTGAGCCTCTCTAATAATCTTCTCTAATCAGTATAATTTGGGAGACAGAGAGAACGGGCAACTTGGCCTTAGTTGCCACGCCCGATGTCTGACCTGCGTCTGGATGAACTCAGTAGTGGATCTGGAAACCCCGTACAAAGTCTCTCTTGGTGCAAAAATTGCTCTTCCTCGGCAGGGGGAGCAGAAAAAGTCCCAAAAAGCCAATCTTGGTCTTATAGATGTCTTTAGAAGCAGAAGCTGGAACGGTGGTGAGGAAGCCCCGATGACCTGGGTAGATGAGCGGTGGTGGAAAGTCCCCAACTCTCCCGTCTCTCTGGGTGAGGGCAGCCTCCAGCCGTCGTCTCTGCTACCGTCTTCCCTTTTTCGGCTTCAGCGGCTGTTCTTCTTTCTTCTCTTCTTGGTGACTCCGTGGACCGACTGGAACTTTTCTTCATCAGCAGAGTTTGGTCTTCTTTTCTTGAACAAAGTCCGGAGAACTTTTCTTCCAATGATGTCCTCAAAGAACTCTGGCAGGCTTAACCCAGTGTTAAGCCCATCGGCGACTCCGACGACTCCGATAAACTCCGAATGCTTTGTCTCTGTCTCCTCTTTTTATACAGCTATCTCTCAATACACACCCAGTGTCTGAGGGCTCAGTTGCCTAGTCATGGTGATTCAGTGTCACATTCCCAATACACACACATTGAATATACTCTGATTACAATACATCTCAGAAGGATTACACATGATTTCCAATACCCATACTTGGGACTGCATCCTACATGAGATCATTGCACTTATTTAATTATTACAAGGATTGACCATATTTGGAACAACATTCTGTGAGACAAAATCATTGCCCTGTAGAGGCTAAGCATTGCTCAACATTGGGTAACACTCTAGTTCCTCTTTTCTAGTAAGTGCGCAGTTTAAAATCAACTTCCTCTTTTCGGACACAGTACTTGTCACACATAATCATTCCTTTAAATCACTGCATTTGCCTGATCACACAACATGCTTCACATTTAATACTTCAATCATGAACAAATCATTTCCTAAACGATTACTTGTTTAAATCACTCACATTCCTTATTCAAACACTTCAGTATTTCAAAAATATGCATCAGGTTACAAAAATCACTGCTCTGCTTAAGCATAATCACTTGGTTACATTATGTGGTTTCTTCAATAGATCTTTATTGGTCTGCTGTTTTGATGAACGTGCTTAGAACTTTTGTTACCTCTTAACCTTGGTTGTTTCTGGGATCTCAAACTAGGCCCCATTCGACACCCCCTTCTTGAGATCACAGGTAGCAACCACAGGTCACTACAGGTCAGTGTAGGTCAGCTCGTCGTCATCTGGAGCATGTATGTCGAGCATATCATCTACTGGAACCAGGGCGCCATCGGTGCTGATGGTAACAACCTCTCCAATGATCTCTGGTTCGTCTTCGACGATGAATGGTGCTGGTGAACCCTCCCAGGCGTCGACGATACACATATCGGCCAGGTCGAGATCAACGAACCGCACTCTTGTTGCCCTCTCTGCCCCCGTGGATGGTTGGATTGGATCCGGTGTCGGTGTCACTTCATCCCCTGGGAGAGGTACGGGCCTCAATGTTGTCTCCAGTGCTTCCAACAGCTCGCGGAGTGTCTCATCTTGGGCCTGCTGTATCTCTGCCAAGGTAGTTGGTCGAGCTGGGACGTCTGCGCCCGGTTCCAGAGTAGGATTGACCACTGCGACGGGGCGAGGTGATGGTGGCGGTCTCTGCCATGGCTGCCCAATGGCCACACATTTCCCATCGGCTAGGTGTGTGGTGGAGATGTACTTCTCACCCAGAGTTGCCAAATCTTCAGGTAGACTGGGTAGTAGATGCCCTCCGGGTACTCTTGATACCAGGACTGGTAGTGCTCTGCCGAACACCACAATGGCTTGGCTGAGGCTTGAATCCCCAGGTGCTCACTCACGGAGATCTCTGGGAGTCGTACAGCCGTTTTATCACAAAGGACACCGTCTGCAGAAGTAATGGGGAACGCGGCGTTGTAGCAGGTTTCACACCAAAAGGTTGGCTTCACATCCCAGAGACACTTCTTTTCTTGCAATGTAGCGTTACACCTGACACAGGCAGCACTCTTCTGAAATTTTAAGCAGACATAGAAACTTTTCATTTTGTTACTTATAAGCATCATTTAGCGTAGCAAGCAGGCAGGCAGGGTGACATAGCTTTGTTTTAGTCAGCCCTGTCATTTCTTTTGGCGCGCCTTTGAGCCAGTGCACTCAACCAAGGCGACCGCAGAGGCAGAACCGGTGGAGTTCTTCCTGGGCTTCGAGCTCTTTCTTTATCCCGGGGGAAGAGAGCCTCGTACAACATGAACCAAACTACTGTAATTACCCCTCTTCTTTCAGGCAGCAGCCAATGCAGGGCTGCTGCGATGCCCCAGCCCATGCCCCATAGGGTTATGGCGCCTAGCCTGAGCAGCCAACGCCTTCTTCCTCTTTCTTGCAGCGCCATTGTCATGGTTGTAAGATATGCTAGTAAGATGACTACTAGCACACCCTCGTAAGCTGCGCTGATCCACTTCAGGGCATCGGAGAACACAGCGGCAGAATCTAATCCTGCCCAGATGATTATGGCTGCCCCTTTTATCAGCCCTACCCGGGTCGTGTCAATTCTGGTGCGCCCCTGGATATAGGTCATGAATAGGGACAGGGTAAATTTGCCATGTTTCTTGTAGAGATTGATGAAGGCTATTTTTAAGAGCCCTAGGATCAAGGTGGTGACTCTTAATGGCTGATCTAGCGCCCATACGCCCATGCAGCAGTAGATGAGCCAGGTGAATTCAATCGCCCAGAACTCCACACATCCTTCGAAGCTTGCTCTATCGCAGGATAGAATGGAGTCACTTACATTGAAGCGAGTCAAGTTGGTATTGGGTGAGGGGGATGCCATGGTTCTTGTTTTCTTCGTAGGGTGTGGTCGCTCTCTTGCTCTGCTCTGGTTCTGTTGTCAGCGGTTTGGGTCCGGGGAGTGCAATGGCTAGGGCGCGTCGGTACTTCTCTTTTTACAGTTGAGTCCACGCCTCTTCCTGGAGGAGTGGTTTCAAAGGGCCCTCCCCTTCTTGGCGTGGCCTTTCTTCTGGCAGGAAGTGAAGGCTGTCTGGACTCCGCCTTTCACGACTGCATAGATTATGACTATTGTGAGGATCACGGCCAATATCATCAGCAAATATGGCCACAGCCAGGTAAACAGAGTCTTGATCCTACAACTGAAACCCTTCTTCAATGGTTTCAACCACAGTTTCTACCGCTGTCTCGAACGTTCCTTTTACCTTCAACTTGGTCCTTTCCCACCAGGTGCTTTCGTGCTCTTGTTTTCCTTGGCCGCAATGCATCCAGTGTTCTTCTGGCGAGTGACAGGTCCCGTTGTTGTAGATTCTGTTTGGGGCCCAACCACTCAAACCCTCTGATTTCTTTTCCTTCACAGAGGCTTTTTCTGAAGGCATGCCCTTCTGCTACGCCAATGGTGGGATCTGTCACATGTGGAATGATCTTCCCGTTGACCTCTTTTCTGTCCATCATCTGATGTCCTAGGATAGCTTTGGCGCACCCTACTCCTGTAGGGATAGCTCGTCTCCACTTTCCTTGCTGTTTGACCCATTTTACCTCCAACCCATAACTGGCATACTCTTCACCATAATGACTCTGACAGTGGTCTTCCCATCCTGGAACCTCTTGGCAATGCTGTCTGGCTAGGCTGATAGTACACGTTGTGTTGGCTCTATCGCACACCATACTCCATGGCCTTGGGCTGACGTAGGGTTCAGGTCGGCTCCATGGCCCCGGCCAAATGTCCTGGTCTCTGGAATAGACTGTAGCCAAATATTGATACTTTACCCAGTAGTTGTCGGTTTGTGTTAGGCAGGGAACTACCCAATCTCCGACTTCTTGCTTCTGCAGGCCCCACCAGGTAGAGGTCTCACTTCTGGTGTGTCCTTCTTTCCAGGCCTGTAGAATGCCCTTTACTGTCTCATTAGCCGTTAGCCCGCTGCAGTTGTAGGTCCATGTGCCGTAGTACTTGGTCCATATTTGCCACAATGGACATCTGGGTGAAGCACCGTTACTCACGTACTCTTCCCCGTCCAGTGCGTCAACTGCTTTCTTAACTACACACTTGTCGATTCTTTCAAAGTCTCCGCTGGGAACTGTCATTAGCTCTGGTGGTGTAGGGAGCTTCTGGACATACATATCTGTCTGTATTGGTCCTGCTAGGCCCAGACCCGTTCGTGCATAACCTCTCTGGAATGCTCCTCTGAAATGCTTCAATGGAACAATCCATAGCCATGGCAAGGTGTCGTTGAGCCAATCTTCATGGTGTGCACGCGGTTGGGGTCCATACATGCCTTTGCTCACGTAGAACATCAGGTGTGTAGCTGGTGTTATTACCAAGTAATTCTGGGTTTTACATTCAGTGAGTACGTTCCAGTAACATGGGTTCAAAACCATGAGCTTGTTCTTTATACAGTCAACTATCTGCTCCTTGTGGCGTGATCGGTACTTGCTACGGTCTCTTGGTTGGAAATCAGGATCCACTATTTGTATGGTGGCTTTTTGAGTGGGTGTACTCACCACTGGTGCCGGTGTTACCGAGGCAGAACTTAATTCTGTCACGATGGTGGTTGGAGGTTGGGTAGTATTTTCAGGACATCTGTTTTTGTTGTAGGCTGTGCAGTCTCACATGTGAAGTTGTAGTATCCCCAAAACATCCCTCCTAACGGGAGTATAGTGGTACAGGTCTCGTTCTTGAGGTGTGCTGCATACACAACTTCGGGTTTCCAGTAGCCTTGTCTTGCATTTACTGGCCATGAAACACAAGCTACTGTGCAATACCATCGAGGGGTATTCAGTTCTGGTTGAATCCAATTACACTGACCTGACCTGGTGCTGGTTCCATTTCTGACCCAATATTGGATCCCCATCTCTGTTGGGTAGGTTTGCCATCCCTCTATCATTGTGGTCCCATTGGTCAGGTTCTCAGCTTGGATTAATTCTTTCCAGGTCAGCAGGGAGGTCTGGTTTTCAGTGGCGTTTGATCCTATCGTCCCAATCCAGGTTAGGATGTCGTCAGTGATGTTCCGGCTGGCGGTCTTCTCTTGGACTGGTCCCAGCAGACTCATCACTTCCAACAGGGTCGTCTGGTTGGTGTTGTTCCCCCAGGCCTGCAGCTTTGGCAGGAACAAATTTCTTGGTTGTGCCTCTCCGCAGGTCTGGGTGAATCTCTTTGTAGCAGTGTAGTCGACAAAAGCATGGGCCTCTGTCCATGGTTCTTGTCCAACCACATATATTATTGCTAGGACCGCTACACATCCTAGCATTACTGCAAAAACTTTAATCGCTTGACATATCCAAATCCTTTTACCTTTCCGTGGTCGATGCCTGAGTTGTGGGTGCCGCTCGTCCGTCTCGAATTCTGTTTTTGGACTCATTGTTTCTTCCCTCTGCAAGGGAGGATGCGTTCCCTCGGCCGAAACCTTCTTGGCTGGGGTCGGGGTTTCTTCTTTCTCAAGGATATTACTTGGATGGGAGCTGGGTACAGTATGTTGCCTTCTTTATCCTCGACGACTCTTCCTTTGAGTAACTTGAGATAGAGTGGAGCTGGGTACTTATCTATTCTTGGGTCCAGCCCACGCCACACCCACTTCCACACTGCGACACGTAGTTCGTCTGGTTCTGGCAGGGGTCCTTCGCAGAGCCTTGTGAAACTGTTGTACTGATCCACTTTCAGCCCTAATCTGGCCTCTGCATAGAGGGTCAGCTGTTCGTCTCGGTGTTGGAGTGATCTTGCTGCGTCTCGTACTTGTGACAACTCGGCATACAGGGGTTCCCCTCTGTGTGTTACCAACTCCGTTACGAATATACGTCGGTCGTGTGGATACCAGCACCCTTGGTTGACGCGCAGCATGACTCCTTCTCCTGTGGGAGGAAGTCGCTTGTTCTGTCGTAGTCTCCTGTGTACACCTCCTTCTCATAATGGACGGGACGCAGGTGCAGGGTCTGGTTCTCGATGACATACCTTCCTTCATGTGCTATCCGTCGTCTCTTCTGTCTGTGCATGTAGGGGCTGTTGGTCCAGATCACGAGCTCTCCCAATCTGATTTCAACATACTGTTCTCGTACGGCATCAGCATAGTTAGGGCCCCAAACCACCGTGAACTGCTTGTGTGCTATGGAGAGATGGACCGCGTTTAGGATCCAGGGGATTGAGGGTGGACATACCGGTGTAGGCGCCCATCTCCAGCTTCCATTTCTTCTCCTCTCACTGTGCTTCTTCCGTGCACATTGGATGAAGTCTCCGTGTACTATCCACCTTAGGATGATTGTGCCCGACTCTGACTTTTCAAAGTCTTTATCTCTCCTATACTCAAATTACTACAGAAATAGTTCACCGTTCCGTATCTCCCATTCTTGTATTGAAAATCCCTCTTGGGGTGAGTTAATTTTATCCTTTCATTTTTTCCTTCTAAATATGGTTTCCCATATAAATCTTTCTTTTGTTCTTCTTCTAGCGGCACCTCCATACCTCAGGTCTTTTACTGCTGTTCTGGCTCAGGACTTTGCTTCCGTCGCCCAACTCTTCTGGCAATTTCTTTTACTCTTAACCAGACACTCTCTTTGTCCTTCTCCTCCTTCTTGGGTGTAGAATCCTCTTCGGGCTTGGGTTCTTCCGCCTTGGATACGTCTGCACCCAACGAGAACACTCCCACGTATGGCACCATGACCATACGCACTCTCACTTTCACCGTCACCGATTGGTCCGGCCTTATGGGCGTGGCTGCCCTCGACACCAGGAATTCACCACTTGGACACTCCCATCTCGGCGCCAGTCTTCCGGTGTGACGGTGAACACCGCTTCTTTTTCTTTGGTCCTCTGGCCTGGCTGCACCCAGGCGTCTAGACCTGTAACAGTATAGGCCAGGTTTGTCCCCCTGGCACCTTCCTCCCTTGGGACTGGGACAGAGTCTTTCAATGGGATGGATTGATCATTAAACACTTCAGCTACCAATCTTCCCCATGTTGTTAACTCCCATGGTCCTTCCCAGCCGTGGCTTGTGCCATCTCTCTTTGAGGGTCTGGAATTAATTCCATACCTGACGTATACTTAGGCCCATCTGGGTCTCGATAAACTCTGAACACCAGGGGGACTATGTGTCGTTGCCAGCGGTGGGGTCATCATCTCCGCGGTGCAGGGTTGTAAGGCCAGGCCCTCTGGACTACTTTCCTCCATAAGGGTTGCTCCTGGTCTTTGCCATCACTGCCTTGTATTGGTGGGTATAATGGTGGTGCTGATGGTTCTCCACCCTCTGGGTCTGGAATCTCAGGTACGTAAGCCGATGCTGCTGCTTCTCCCTCATCACCTGTAGTCTCATTTAGCCCCAACGAGAGAAGCGGGTCGACCATCTTCCTCACCTGCCATCCCTCAGCCACTCCGGCCTGCGATAACTGCCCACATCTTCTCTGGAGGTTGCAGCTGCTGCAGAGGTGGAGGATTTCACCGTCCCACTGACAACCACATTCTGATACCTCTTGTTTTGACCCGCGTAGATCCCACTGGGTGATGATGATCAGCCTGGGCAACTTATCCATTCTACATTTTCCGCAGACATATGCATCCATAACCTTGACCGGTTTAGGGTGCATATCCTTCATTTCTTTTCGTCTTGGTTTGACCTTTTCTGGCTTCTCATGCCCTGGTCCTTCCCATCTTAAGGGCAGTGTGGTCGGCTTCCAGCAGACTACACAGGCATTTTCTATCTTCTTCCATTCTAACATCTCTTTCTCATCTGACAGGAGTCCGCTTTTAGCATAGTCCAATTTCTTCAGAGCTCTGCCTGCCCAGAGTCCTGTTGCGCTTCTTCGCATGGTAACCACCCCTTTAATGTTGGCCACTTCAATGAAGGGTGGTAAGCCTTGTGTGCTCGTGGCCATGGTTTCTGGTTCTTGGTTTTCTTTAGTCTGGAACTGGCTTCAGCTGCTCCACTCCTTGGATTCCTCCTTTCTTCAGTAAAACTGTGTTACTGTCTAATATTTGCTTTATAATGTCAGGTTTCTCGTATTTGGCTTTAACTGCGGTACCTGTGGGTGCGTCTCTTGCTCTGATCCAGACTCGTTGTCCGACCTGGAATGGTACCTTGGGACTTGGTGCTGCCATCTTATCATCGGAGCCCCGCCCTATTTCTTCTGACACAAAGGGGCGTTGATTTAGCTCTTCAGAGGGGGAGGGCCTGTCAGCTCGATGTCTGTCGTTCAGGGCCATCCCCACTTCGAGGGCCTTAGTGCTCCAGTTTTTTGAATTGGCGTTTTTCCCTATCCAATTCTTCACTAGCCCTATGGTGCGTTCTACCACCCCATTTGCTTGTGGTGTGTATGGTGGAGAGTAAACTCTCATCACTCCGTGTTGTTGGCACCATAAGTCTACTTTAGCATTCTTGAAGTGTGTCCCATTATCGGTCCTGAGCTCTTTCGGCACTCCTAGGTTCCCACACGTCTGTTCTAGCATGCTAACCACACTATTGCCATTAGCTTTTTTTACTGGTTAATAACCACATAGCCTGACATAGAGTCCACTAGTACTAAAAGGTATTTCTCACCTCTCTTCCCTGTAACTCCCAGCGGGCCTGCCACATCCATGCAGACAGATCCCCAGGGAATAGTGCTCTTGAGGGTGAGCCCATCTACTCGTTGCCCTCGGCGACCTGCGTTGTATCGACCACATACTTCACAAGCCCTCAGAACACGTCGTACATGGCGCTCTGGAATCCAAAGCTGCTGCTTTTCCAGTTCCCTACGTGTAGGAAGTATGCCTCCATGGCCCAGCGCTTCATGTACGGCCAGCACTACTTCTTCCACGTACTTCTCTGGGACTACCTTTCCTTTAGGTGTCTCGTCCCATTCCTCGATTCCAACAAAGACAATTTTCCTCATTTGGACGAAACGATCTACCTCATCGTTCCCCTTCCAATGGTCTCCCTCTTTGGTATGGGCCTTCTGGTGCATCACCTCGAGGTCCATGTTCATCCGAAGCTCGGCAATCTTCTTCCACAGGTCTCGGTGCGCTACTGTCTTCCTTTAGCGGTCTCGAACCCGTTCTCTTCCCAAATGGCGAGGTCTTCGTTCAGCGCTTGTGCACAATAGGAGCTGTCGGTGATTATTCTGGCCCTTTTTACCTTTCTTTTCTCCATTTCCAGCAGTCCTTCTAGAACTGCCGTTACTTCACCTGCTTGTGCGCTGCCCTCTGTTCTTCCCTTTTGCCGGTAGCGTTCCTTGTCTCCCTGCTTAAGGCTGAAGCCCCAATAGGCAGTGCTATCAGGTCCTTTTCTTGATCCGTCGGTGTAAAGGGCCCACTCGTACGGTTCCTTCTCTTCACCCTCTAGTTTGGCTGGTTTCTTGCTCACCGGTTGTGCTGGTCCAATTTCGAGGTCTGGATCTAATAGGATATCTTTCCCATCTTCCCCATCTCGCATTGGTCGCTTTGGTACTCTCGACAGTGGCTTTCCTCAGGAACCGGTGTACCTGGCTCTGGGTGTTGACCTTGATACCTTGGCCTTGCGCTAGGTCCTTCAGAGCACTCCAGTATCTTGCCAGGACTGCCAATTCTTTTTTCTTCTGGGGGATACTTCTTTTCCACTGAAGTCAGAGTGTAGCTCCACAGGGCAACTATGCCTGCTCCCTCGTTACTGACCTTAACCACTGCGTCGTCTTCTTCACAACTCGTCTCAGCTACCAGCCTGGATGTTAGACTCCTGGGTTCCAACCTTAGGGCTCCCTGGATTGCTTTCTTCAGTTCTTCCAGATGATTTTGGTCCGTGGCTGTCCACGTCCAATTTTTGCTGCTTTTTCTGCTCCGACTGATCCTCTGCTTTCCGTAGCTTGCATACAACGGTCTGGCATACCTCTGGTACCCGGGAACGTGGTCTCTCACATAGTTACACAGTCCTAGGATTTGTTGAAGTTCTCTCAGTGATGTTGGGGGTCGGATCTGGTCCAGCTTCTCTCGATATCCCTCAGACACTCCTAGGTCAGTTGCGACCTGGAATCCCAGATAGTTCACCTGAAACTGGCCAAACTGACATTTCTTCAGGTTCAGCTTCAATCCTGCCGCGGTCAGCTTCTCGATTATCTTTTGCAGCTTCTCTAGGTGCTCTTCTTCTGTATCGTCTGCAATGAACACATCGTCAATGTAGATTGTTGCTCCCAGTCCTTGCAGGATGTCCATAACAGCTGCTTGGAATACATTTGGGGAGTTCTTGAAGCCTTGGGGTAGCCGAGTCCACACATAAGTTTTCCCTTATGTGTAAACGCGTCTTGCCTTGAGAGGTCTTAGCTAGTTAGGGGGAGAAAATGCCGTTGGGCCAGGTCAATTGCAGGACTGTATCTTTTGACCCTGTACGCGTTCTTCAAGGTGGCCCTGGGGATTGCATCAAACTGGCTTATTGGCTGTTGTTCGTCGATTGAGGGGTTTTGAAGTTGATACTGGCCTCCATCCTCCGCCTGCCCGACTCGGGCTTCTTCCACTGCCTGGTCGGGCTTGTTGGTTTAGGATTGGACTCTTCCTCGGATGTATCCCTAATGCACTCAGCCCTTTGACTATCCAAGTCCATCTTCGTCTACGGCCCCGGGGTTCAGTGGATATTGGCGGACCGCAGGATGTACTCCTCCGATGATTTGGTATGGGTGTATTTTCTCCAGGTTCCCACATCATTCTTGACCTTGGCTTACTTTCGGCTTTGAAATGATCTCTTTCAATCGCTCTTTTCCCGCAACTGAGAGATCACTTTCTTGAATCTTCTGTGCGGTGACTTCTTCTACATCTACTGGCTTATACCATTCTTTAGGTCGCTGACTCTCTTGCTGAGGTGTAAAGCGAACAAGGCGTGCATGTAACTTCTTTATTCGCCACTTCACTGGTCTCTTCTTTCCTTCGGTCTGGTACAGGTACTTCAGATCTCTCGTTGTTATCAAGTTGTATGGCCCCTTAACCCACACTATTCCTCTCCAGGTGGCAAATGGAAACTCTTTCACTGTCCCATCAGCCAGCTGGACTCTCAGGTGTCCTTCTGTAGTAAGGCTTTTGCGGGTCATCGACACCTCTGCCCCTGAGTCCACTAGATAAGGGATTCCCTCCACATCTGTGTAGATTTCTTCCCCTTCCAGTAGGCATGTTCCAGGGTGACCCGCGCCTTTTCAGCCATTACTTGTCAGGCCCCCGGGCTGCCGCTTGGCGTTTCACCCGGAGGGCCTCCTTCTGTTCTGGGGTTAGCTTACGGTACTCTTCTGGGGAGAGGTAGTCACTCTTCTTCTCCTGGCTCTTCTTTGGGTCCGAATTTGGTTGGTAGGCCGGTCTGTTCTGCGTCGGTCTTGCAGGTTCTCTCGGTGCTGGCCTGTTGGGTAATGATCTCGGGCGTGCTTCAGGGTTCGACTGCCTTGCTCTTGGTGGGCCTCTTGTGATGTCTTGACCTTAGGTGGTTGCTGTCGCGACTCCTTTTCCCTCTTTTCCTTGTAGTAGTTTCTCCTCAGATCCCATTCTGTACTGCTGCATCAAGTTGAGCCAGATTAGCATCTAGTGGCATGGCGATGAACTCTATCTCATCTCTCTGGCCTTTGGTCAAGGCCCGCAGTGCCTTCACGAATTGCTGCGGGGCGACTTTCTTCTTAGCCTCGTGCCATATCTGGGTGAGAGTCTGTCCCTTGTCCAGCCTCGCTCGCGCTCTATTGAGCCAGGCTTCTGTGTCTTCGGCGTCTTCAAGCACTAGCCGGTTATACTGGTCTTGGGCTGACTCTCCTTCTTCGACTGGATGTCCTGTCGCATGACTCAGCCACATCCTTCTGGCCTCTTCGTTGGTTGTCGCACTTTTGACCAACTGCCACTTGTCTTTCAGATAATCTGTTATGGGCTGACTTGGCTCCCGGTCAGTCACCAGCATCTTGATCTTTTTGAACTCGGTGAAGCCTTGGACTGGAGTCAACGTGCTCATAGGATTACTGGTGGCTCCCGCTGCAACTGCTGGAGGGTCTTCTCTTTGGGCCTGGTGATTGGGTCCCTCTTCTGGTTCTTCATCAGCTGAGAAGTCCTCCATCATGGCTCTTTCCACTTCTTGTGCATAGCGATGGGCCGCTTTCTTCATTCTCCGGAGCATAACATCATGGGTTATTGCTGTGAAAGCTGTCCTGAAGTTAGCCGTCAACTCTTTACAGGCTGCTAGGGACCCGTAGCTAGGCATCATCAATATGTTGGCCCACTCTCCCAGTGTTGCACTTACTGGCAGTGTCTTCTTGTCTTCTGGGTGCTCGGCCCAGCCGAGCGGCACGTCGTAGCTGGTCTGCCCGATTTCTGGCATGTATGCTTGCCTTTCATCTTTAGTCTTTATGGGCCCAAAGTTCAGGTCTCTTGCAATTCTCTCTGAGGCTCTTCTTACTGACTGCAGCACTACCGCTTTCTTTTCACCCTTCCTGGTGGCTGCTCGCATATCCCTTGGGGGTTGGGGCGTCTGATGGATGACCGATTCCAGCGACTGGTCACCTTCGTCATCTTCGTCGTTGCTTACTTCGTCGCTGCTCACCGCGATCTCCTCCTCTTCTTCTTTTCGGCTGCTGCCAATGGGCTGCTGGGTTACCCCAGCACCAGGGGTGATAGGCGAGATGGCTCGGTCCCGGACCTTGGGGGTCTTCGGTTCTTCTGTTTCCTTGGGGCCTTGCCTGGTGGTCTGCATGGCCAAGTAGTCTTTCTCTGGTTGAGTGGTTTCTTCAGCCTCTTCTTGCTTCCGCAAGTACAGCCTCTGGACCACTGAGCCTGGAGTTGTTTCTGCTTTCCATGCTATCATGGGTTTGCTGGCTGGCCGGCCTTGGGTGTAGCTGTGCTCCTCCCAAGGTGTGCTCTGTGCCTGAGATGACTCACCCGGCGTGGACGCCAGTCTTCCCCTGCGGACTTTCGAAGCATTAGCCTCTTCTTCTCTCTCTTCAGCCGACTTCCCGGTCTTCTTCTTTGCCTTGATGCCTCTCACCTCTTCTGCCGCTTTGCAGGGTTTCAGGACTCGATCTCTTCGCTCTTTACCCTGAGCGTGTGAAGTCATAATCACCAACTGCTTGATCTCGTTGCAGAGCGGTTGCTCCATCAGCTGGCACCTCACTGCTCTGGTGGCTGCTTGCTCTGCCACCTCCCAAGGCAATGTGTTGGACCTGATCCCGTCGATGCTGATCACCACTCTTCTGTAGCACAACTCACTCGCCCTCTTCAGTCCC
>PYAM01000139.1:0-48681 GCA_003047355.2 Amphiprion percula
TAACATGATCTACTGGGGCAGCCGTTTACCATGTAGTTTCCAGTATTTTTGCAGTATTTAGCAATAGCGTCCTCATTTACTGCAGTGTTTTAATGTGTATCATATTTGGTATTTAGGATTGTATTTCGCAGTTTTACATGTTAGTATTGTTTATGCAGTATTTAATCTATAGCGTCCATCATTTACTGCGAGTATTTTACATGTGTATTCAGTATTTTATGCATATTTACCTATAGTGGTCCATATTTACTGCAGTATTATCTGGAGTCAGTATATAGAGACGTTTGTGATCCAAACTCAAACCAGCTGGGGGCGCTAAAGGAAGGCACACTTCACTGTTTACCACCGATAAAACAATGAAAGAAGAAGTGCCGGACGCAAAGAATCTTGGAAATTAAAGATAAAACATGACAGAGAATCACGGAGGGAGCTACCTAAGCTGTTTAACTGTGGATTTAACGAGGACTGATGACGTCACAGTCCCCGTGTCTGGGGATGCGCCTCCTAGTGGATGATCGCTGAGAGAGAAGTTCATGAATGAAAGGCTGGATTCTGCTCCAAATACACTTTTTACATGAATGTCCTCTCACATTCTGCCTTTAAAGTCAACTTACTGTTACAAGAGAGATGGAAAACCACTTAAATGGGGGCACAAAAACAACCAAACTCAAGCAAAAATAACCAGAAAAAGACTTGTAAAAATCACCACTTAGGTCACGTAATGAACAGTATGAGACAAAAAAATGACCAAAAACAAGCATAAAATGCTGCAAAATGACCCCTAAAGTCAAGCAAAGCAAAAACAGCCATCAAATGAAAAATGACCAGTAAACTCCTAAATTACATTATGAGACAAATAAATGACAAAAGATCCACAAATTTCTAATAGATGTAAAGCAGTCAAGATGGGCCAAAATCACCAAACTCAAGCAAAAATTGCCATCAAAAGATGAAAAATGACCAGAAACTCACTAAATTAACATTATGAGACAAATAAATGACAAAAAATCAGCCAAAAATAGTTACTAATGGGTGTAAAACAGTCAAGATGAGGCACAAAATACCAAACTGAAGCAAAAATTGCCATCAAAAGATGAAAATGACCAGTAAACTCACTAAATTAATATTATGAGACAAATTAAATGACCAAAATCAGCCAAAAATAACCATCAAAAAGGTGCAAAATGACCACAAAAGTCTTTAAATTGACATTATGAGACACAAATCAAGCAAAAATAACATTAAGAAAGAGGAAAATGACCACTAAAGTCACTAAATTAAACAATATGAGACAAAAAATGACCAACTGAAGCAAAAATATTCATAAAGAGATAAGAAATGACCACTAAAGTCACTAAATTAACATGAGACAAATAAATGACCAAAATGACACAAAATATCCATATGAAGATGAAAAATGAGCACTAAAGTCATTAATGTCAAGCTGTAATATTCTATGTAAGATTCTGCAGTATTTCAGTTGTAGTGTCCATCATTTACTGCAGTATTTTTACATGTATATTCAGTTTTTTGCAGTATTTAACCATAGTGTCCATCATTTACTGCAGTATTTTACATGTGTATTCAGTATTTATTGCAGTATTTAACATACGTGTCCATCATTTACTGCAGTATTTTACATGTAGTATTCAGTATTTATTGCAGTATTTAACCGTATGGTCCATCATTTTACTGCAAGTATTTTACATGTAGTATTCAGTATTTATTGCAGTATTTAACCGATAGTGTCCATCATTTACTGCAGATTTTACATGTAGTATTCAGTATTTATTTGCAGTATTTAACCTATAGTGTCCATCATTTACTGCAGTATTTTACATGTAGTATTCAGTATTTATTGCAGTATTTAACCTATAGTGGTCCATCATTTACTGCAGTATTTACATGTAGTATTCAGATTTATTGCAGTATTTAACCTATAGTGTCCATCATTTACTGCAGTATTTTACATGTAGTATTCAGTATTTATTGCAGTATTTAACCTATAGTGTCCATCATTTACTGCAGATTTTACATGTAGTATTCAGTATTTTATTGCAGTATTTAACCTGTATGTCCATCATTTACTGCAGTATTTTACATGTAGTATTCAGTATTTATTGCAGTATTTAACCTCTAGGTGTCCATCATTTACTGCAGTATTTTACATGTAGTATTCAGTATTTATTGCAGTATTTAAACCTACAGTGTCCATCATTTACTGCAGTATTTTACATGTAGTATTCAGTGTTTATTGCAGTATTTAACCTACAGTGTCCATCATTTACTGCAGTATTTTACATGTAGTATTCAGTGTTTATGGCAGTATTTAACCTACAGTGTCCATCATTTACTGCAGTATTTTACATGTAGTATTCAGTTTTAATTGCAGTATTTAACCTACAGTGTCCATCATTTACTGCAGTATTTTACATGTAGTATTCAGTTTTATTGCAGTATTTAACCTACAGTGTCCATCATTTACTGCAGTATTTTACATGTAGTATTCAGTCTTTATTGCAGTATTTAACCTACAGTGTCCATCATTTACTGCAGTATTTTACATGTAGTATTCAGTTTATGCAGTATTTAACCTACAGTGTCCATCATACTGCAGTATTTTACATGTAGTATTCAGTCTTTTGCAGTATTTAACCTACAGTGTCCATCATTTACTGCAGTATTTTACATGTAGTATTCAGTCTTTATGCAGTATTTAACCTACAGTGTCCATCATTTACTGCAGTATTTACATGTAGTATTCAGTCTTTTTGCAGTATTTAACCTAAGTGGCCATCATTTACTGCAGTATTTACATGTAGTATTCAGTGTTTATTGCAGTATTTAACTACAGTGTCCATCATTTACTGCAGTATTTTACATGTAGTAATTCAGTTTTAATTGCAGTATTTACCTAATGTCCATCATTTACTGGCAGTATTTTACATGTAGTATTCAGTGTTTTATTGCAGTATTTAACCTACATGGTCCATCATTTACTGCAGTATTTTACATGTAGTATTCAGTATTTATTGCAGTATTTAACCTACAGTTTCCATCATTTACTGCAGTATTTTACATGTATATTCAGTTTTATTGCAGTATTTAAAACCTACAGTGTCATCATTTACTGCAGTATTTTACATGTAGTATTCAAGTTATTTATTGCAGTATTTAACCTACAGTGTCCATCATTTAACTGCAGTATTTTACATGTAGTATTCCAAGTTTTTATTGCAAGTATTAACGAAGTGTCCATCATTACTGCAGTTTACATGTAAGTATTCCAGTATTTATTGCAGTATTAAGAGTGTCCATCATTACTGCAGTATTTTACATGTAGTATTCAGTCTTTATTGCAGTATTAACCTAAAGGTCCACATTTACTGCAGTATTTTACATGTAGTATTCAGTCTTTATGCAGTATTTAACATCAGTGTCCATCATTTCTGCAGTATTTTACATGAGTATTCGTTTTTTGCAGTATTTAACCTACGTAGTCCATCATTTACTGCAGTATTTACATGTAGTATTCAGTATTTATTGCAGTATTACTACAGTGTCCATCATTTACTGCAGTATTTTACATGTAGTATTCAGTATTTTTGCAGTATTTAACCTAAGTGTCCATCATTACTGCAGTATTTACATGTAGTATTCAGTTTTATTGCAGTATTTAACTAACAGTGCCATCATTTACTCAGTATTTTTACATGTAGTATTCAGTCATTCAGTTTTAATAAGGTTGCCATCATTTACTGCAGTATTTAAGAACATATGCAGTACCAAGTCCATCATTTACTGCAGTATTTTACATGTAGTATTCAGTTTAATTGCAGTATTAACACTACAGTGTCCATCATTTACTGCAGTATTTCATGTAGTATTCCAGTATTTAATTGCAGTATTTAACCTCAGTGTCCATCATTTAAACTGCAGATTTTACATGTAGTATCAGTATTTATTGCAGTATTTAACCTACAGTGTCCATCATTTTACTGCAAGTATTTTACATGTAGTATTGTAATTTATTGCAGTATTTAACACAGTGGTCCATCATTTTACTGCAGTATTTTACATGTAGTATTCAGTATTTTTAAATTGCAGTATTTGAACCTACAGTGTCCCATCATTTACTGCAGTATTTTACATGTAGTATTCAGTATTTATTGCAGTATTTAAACCTAAGTGTCCATCATTTACTGCAGTATTTTAACATGTAGTATTTCAGTATTTATTGCAGTATTTAACCTACATGTGTCCATCCATTTACTGCAGTATTTTACATGTAAGTATTGCAGTAGTTTATTGAGCAGGTATTTTTAACCTATACAGGTTTCCAGTCATTTACTGCAGTATTTTACATGTAGTAATTCGGTATTTATTGCAGTATTTAACGCTACAGTGGTCCAATCATTTACTGCAGTATTTTAACATGTAGTATTCGAGTATTTATTGCAGTATTTAAACCTACAGTGGGTCCATCATTTACTGCAAGTATTTTACATGTAAGTATTCAGTATTATTGCAAGTATTTAACCTATAGTGTCCATCATTTAACTCGATTTACATGTTAGTATCTCAAGTATTTATTGCAGTATTTAACAGTAGTGTCCATCATTTACTGCTAGTAATTTTACATGTAGTTATCAGTATTTATTGCAGTATTTAACTATAGTGTCCATCATTTACTGGCAGTTATTTTACATGTAGTATTCAGTATTTATTGCAGTATTTAAGCGTCCATCTTTATGCAGTATTTTACATGTAGTATTATTTTTTGCAGTATTAACCATAGCGTCCATCATTTACTGCAAGTATTTTACATGTAGTATTCAGTATTTATTGAGTATTTAACCTATAGCAGTCCATCATTTACTGCAGGTATTTTACATGTAGTATTCAGTTTTATTGCGTATTCCTATAGCGTCCATCATTTACTGCAGTATTTACTGTAGATTCAGTTGTTTATTGCAGTTTTAACCTATAGGTCCATCATTTATGCAGTATTTTTACATGTAGTATTCAGTGTTTATTGCAGTATTTAACCTAAGTGTCCATATTTTTTACATGCAGTTTTTACATGTAGTATTCAGTATTTATTGCAGTATTTAACCTATAGTGTCCTTCATTTACTGCAGTATTTTACATGTAGTATTCAGTATTTATTGCAGTATTTACCTATAGTGTCCATCATTTAACTGCAGTATTTTACATGTAGTATTCAGTATTTGTTTCAGTATTTAACCTATAGTGTCCATACATTTACTGCAGTATTTTACAATGTAGTAATTGTATTTATTGCAGTTTTTACCCTATAGTGCCATCTTTACTGCAGTATTTTACATGTATAATTAAGTATTTATTGCAGTATTTTAAACCTATATGATCCATCGCATTTGACATGCAGTATTTTACATGTAGTAATTCAGTTATGTATTGCAGTAATTTAACGTAGTGTACCATCATTTACTGCAGTATTTTACATGTAGTATTCAGTATTTATTGCAGTATTTAACCTATAGTGCCATCATTTTACTGCAGTATTTTACATGTAGTATTCAGTATTTATTGCAGTATTTACCCCATAGCGTTCCATCATTTACTGCAGTTTTACAGTAGTATTCAGTATTTATTGCAGTATTTACCGTAAGGTCCAATCATTTACTGCAGTATTTTACATGTAGTATTCAGTATTTATTGCAGTATTACCTATACGGTCATCATTTACTGCAGTATTTTAACATGTAGTATTCAGTGTTTATTGCAGTATTTAACCTATGGTCCATCATTTACTGCAGTATTTTACATGTAGTATTCAGTGATTTATTGGCAGTATTTAACCTCATAGTGTCCATCATTTACTGCAGTATTTTACAGTAGTATTCAGTTTATTGCAGTATTAACCTATAGTGTCCATATTTACTGCAGTATTTTACATGTAGTATTCAGTATTTTTGCAGTATTTACCTATAGGTCCTCATTTACTGCAGTATTTTACATGTAGTATTCAGTATTTATTGCAGTATTTACCTAATAGTGTCCATCATTTACTGCAGTATTTTACATGTAGTATTCAGTATTTATTGCAGTATTTAACCTATAGTGTCCATCATTTACTGCAGTATTTTACATGTAGTATTCCAGTATTTATTGCAGTATTTAACCTATAGTGTCCATCTTTACTGCAGTATTTTACATGTAGTATTCAGTATTTATTGCAGTATTTAACTATAGTGTCCATCATTTACTGCAGTATTTACATTAGTATTCAGTTTTATTGCAGTATTTAACCTATAGTGCCATCATTTACTGCAGTATTTTCATGTAGTATTCATATTTTTTATTGAGTTTTAACTATAGGTCCATCATTTACTGCAGTATTTTACATGTAGTATTTCAGTATTTATTGCAGTATTAACCTATAGTTCCATATTTTACTGAGTATTTTACATGTAGTATTCAGTATTTTATTGCAGTATTTAACCTACAGTGTCCATCATTTACTGCAGTATTTTACATGTAGTATTCATTTTATTGCAGTATTTAACCTACAGTGTCCATCATTTACTGCAGTATTTTACATGTAGTATTCAGTTTTATTGCAGTATTAACCTAAGTGTCCATCATTTACGCAGTATTTTTAACATGTAGTATTCAGTTTTATTGCAGTATTTAACCTATAGTGTCCATCATTTACTGCAGTATTTTACATGTAGTATTCAGTATTTATTGCAGTATTTAACCTAATAGTGTCCATCATTTACTGCAGTATTTTACATGTAGTAATTCAGTATTTATTGCAGTTATTTACCTATAGTGTCCATATTACTGCAGTATTTTTACATGTAGTATTCAGTATTTTGCAGTATTAACCTATAGTGTCCATCATTTACTGGCAGTATTTTTACAGGTAGTATTCAGTATTTATTTGCAGTATTTAACCGATAGTGTCCATCATTTACTGCAGTATTTTACAGTAGTATTCAGTATTTATGCAGTATTAACCATAGTGTCCATCATTTACTGCAGTATTTTACATGTAGTATTTCAGTATTTATTGCAGTATTTAACCATAGTGTCCATCATTTACTGCAGTATTTTACATGTAGTATTCAGTATTATTGCAGTATTTAACCTATAGGTCCATCATTTACTGCAGTATTTTACATGTAGTATTCAGTATTTATTGCAGTATTTAACCTATAGTTCCATCATTTACTGCAGATTTTACATGTAGTATTCAGTATTTATTGCAGTAATTTTAACCTATAGTGTCCATCATATTACTGCAAGTCATTTATCTGGTAGTACAGTAATATAGAGAGAGTTGTGATCCAAACTCCAACCAGCTGGCGGCGCTAAGGAGGCACACTTTCACTGTTTACATCAACCCATAAAAACACAATGAAAGAAGAAGTGCCGCGGACGCAAAGAATCTTGGGAAATTAAAAGATAAAACCATGACAGAGAATCACGGAGGACAGCTACTTAAGCTGTTTAAACTGTTGATGTTAACGGGACTGATGACGTCACAGTCCCCGTTTCTGGGGACTGCGCCTCCTAGTGGATGATCGCTGAGAGAGCAGTTCATGAATGAAAGGCTGAATTCTGCTCCAAATACACTTTTACATGAATGCTTCCTCTCACATTCTGCCTTTAAAGTCAACTTACTGTTACAGAGAGATGGAAAACACTTCAAATGGGGGCACAAAACAAACCAAACTCAAGCAAAAATAACCAGAAAAAGACTTGTAAAAATCACCACTTAGGTCACGTAATGAACAGTATGAGACAAAAAAATGACCAAAAACAAGCATAAAATGCTGCAAAATGACCCCTAAAGTCAAGCAAAGCAAAAACAGCCATCAAAAGATGAAAAATGACCAGTAAACTCACTAAATTAACATTATGAGACAAATAAATGACCAAAATGATCCACAAATAGTTACTAATAGATGTAAAGCAGTCAAGATGAGGCACAAAATCGCCAAACTCAAGCAAAAATTGCCATCAAAAGATGAAAAATGACCAGTAAACTCACTAAATTAACATTATGAGACAAATAAATGACAAAAAATCAGCCAAAAATAGTTACTAATGGATGTAAAACAGTCAAGATGAGGCACAAAATGACCAAACTGAAGCAAAAATTGCCATCAAAAGATGAAAAATGACCAGTAAACTCACTAAATTAATATTATGAGACAAATTAAATGACCAAAATCAGCCAAAAATAACCATCAAAAGGTGCAAAATGACCACAAAAGTCTTTAAATTGACATTATGAGACACAAAATCAAGCAAAAATAACATTAAGAAAGAGGAAAATGACCACTAAAGTCACTAAATTAACAATGAGACAAAAATGACCAAACTGAAGCAAAAATATTCATAAAGAGATAAGAAATGACCACGAAAGTCACTAAATTAACATGAGACAAATAAATGACCAAAATGACACCAAAATATCCATATGAAGATGAAAAATGAGCACTAAAGTCATTAATGTCAAGCTGTAATATTCTATGTAAGATTCTGCAGTATTTCAGTTGTAGTGTCCATCATTTACTGCAGTATTTTACATGTAGTATTCAGTATTTATTGCAGTATTTAACCTATAGTGTCCATCATTTACTGCAGTATTTTACATGTAGTATTCAGTATTTATTGCAGTATTTAACCTATGGTGTCCATCATTTACTGCACTATTTTACATGTAGTATTCAGTATTTATTGCAGTATTTAACCTACAGTGTCCATCATTTACTGCAGTATTTTACATGTAGTATTCAGTATTTATTGCAGTATTTAACCTACAGCGTCCATCATTTACTGCAGTATTTTACATGTAGTATTCAGTGTTTATTGCAGTATTTAACCTATAGTGTCCATCATTTACTGCAGTATTTTACATGTAGTATTCAGTATTTATTGCAGTATTTAACCTATAGTGTCCATCATTTACGGCAGTATTTTAGATGTAGTATTCAGTATTTATTGCAGTATTTAACCTATAGTGTCCATCATTTACTGCAGTATTTTACATGTAGTATTCAGTGTTTATTGCAGTATTTAACCTATAGTGTCCATCATTTACTGCAGTATTTTACATGTAGTATTCAGTGTTTATTGCAGTATTTAACCTATAGTGTCCATTATTTTACATGCAGTATTTTACATGTAGTATTCAGTATTTATTGCAGTATTTAACCTATAGTGTCCATCATTTACTGCAGTATTTTACATGTAGTAGTCAGTATTTATTGCAGTATTTAACCTATAGTGTCCATCATTTACTGCAGTATTTTACATGTAGTATTCAGTATTTATTGCAGTATTTAACCTATAGTGTCCATCATTTACTGCAGTATTTTACATGTAGTATTCAGTATTTATTGCAGTATTTAACCTATAGTGGTCATCATTTACTGCAGTATTTACATGTAGTATTCAGTATTTATTGCAGTATTTAACCTATAGTGTCCATCATTTACTGCAGTATTTTACATGTAGTATTCAGTATTTATTGCAGTATTTAACCTATAGTGTTCCATCATTTACTGGCAGTATTTATCTGGAGTACAGTATATAGAGACGTTGTGATCCAAACTCCAACCAGCTGGCGGCGCTAAGGAGGCACACTTTCACTGTTTACCCAACCGATAAACAATGAAAGAAGAAGTGCCGCGGACGCAAAGAATCTTGGGAAATTAAAAGATTAAACCATGACAGAGAATCACGGAGGAAGAGCTACTTAGTGTTTAAACTGTGGATGTTAACGGGACTGATGACGTCACAGTCCCCGTGTCTGGGGACTGCGCCTCCTAGTGGATGATCGCTTGAGAGAGCAGTTCAGAATGAAGGCTGGATCTGCTCCAAATAACTTTTACATGAATGCTTCCTCTTCACATTCTGCCTTTAAAGTCAACTTACTGTTACAGAGAGATGGAAAACACTTCAAATGGGGGCACAAAACAAACCAAACTCAAGCAAAATAACCAGAAAAGACTTGTAAAAATCACCACTTAGGTCACGTAATGAACAGTATGAGACAAAAAAATGACCAAAAACAAGCATAAAATGCTGCAAAATGACCCCTAAAGTCAAGCAAAGCAAAAACAGCCATCAAAAGATGAAAAATGGACCAGTAAACTCACTAAATTAACATTATGAGACAAATAAATGACCAAAATGATCCACCAAATAGTTACTAATAGATGTAAAGCAGTCAAGATGAGGCACAAAATCACCAAACTGAAGCAAAAATTGCCATCAAAAGATGAAAAATGACCAGTAAACTCACTAAATTAACATTATGAGACAAATAAATGACAAAAATCAGCCAAAAATAGTTACTAATGGATGTAAAACAGTCAAGATGAGGCAACAAAATCACCAAACTGAAGCAAAATTGCCATCAAAAGATGAAAAATGACCAGTAAACTCACTAAATTAATATTATGAGACAAATTAAATGACCAAAATCAGCCAAAAATAACCATCAAAAGGTTCAAAATGACCACAAAAGTCTTTAAATTGACATTATGAGACACAAAATCAAGCAAAAATAACATTAAGAAAGAGGAAAATGACCACTAAAGTCACTAAATTAACAATATGAGACAAAAAATGACCAAACTGAAGCAAAAATATTCATAAAGAGATAAGAAATGACCACTAAAGTCACTAAATTAACATGAGACAAATAAATGACCAAAATGACACCAAAATATCCATATGAAGATGAAAAATGAGCACTAAAGTCATTAATGTCAAGCTGTAATATTCTATGTAAGATTCTGCAGTATTTCAGTTGTAGTGTCCATCATTTACTGCAGTATTTTACATGTAGTATTCAGTATTTATTGCAGTATTTAACCTATAGTGTCCATCATTTACTGCAGTATTTTACATGTAGTATTCAGTATTTATTGCAGTATTTAACCGATAGTGTCCATCATTTACTGCAATATTTTACATGTAGTATTCAGTATTTATTTGCAGTATTTAACCGATAGTGTCCATCATTTACTGCAGAATTTTACATGTAGTATTCAGTATTTATTGCAGTATTTAACCTATAGTGTCCATCATTTACTGCAGTTATTTTACATGTAGTATTCAGTATTTATTGCAGTATTTAACCTATAGTGTCCATCATTTACTGCAGTATTTTACATGTAGTATTCAGTATTTATTGCAGTATTTAACCTATAGTGTCCATCATTTACTGCAGTATTTTACTGTAGTATTCAGTATTTATTGCAGTATTTAACCTATAGTGTCCATCATTACTGCAGTATTTTACATGTAGTATTTCAGTATTTATTGCAGTATTTAACCTGTAGTGTCCATCATTTACTGCAGTATTTTACATGTAGTATTCAGTATTTATTGCAGTATTTAACCTGTAGTGTCCATCATTTACTGCAGTATTTTACATGTAGTATTCAGTATTTATTGCAGTATTTAACCTACAGTGTCCATCATTTACTGCAGTATTTTACATGTAGTATTCAGTGTTTATTGCAGTATTTAACCTACAGTGTCCATTCATTTACTGCAGTATTTTACATGTAGTATTCAGTGTTTATTGCAGTATTTAACCTACAGTGTCCATCATTTACTGCAGTATTTTACATGTAGTATTCAGTGTTTATTGCAGTATTTAACCTACAGTGTCCATCATTTACTGCAGTATTTTACATGTAGTATTCAGTCTTTACTGCAGTATTTAACCTACAGTGTCCATCATTTACTGCAGTATTTTACATGTAGTATTCAGTCTTTACTGCAGTATTTAACCTACAGTGTCGATCATTTACTGCAGTATTTTACATGTAGTATTCAGTCTTTACTGCAGTATTTAACCTACAGTGTCCATCATTTACTGCAGTATTTTACATGTAGTATTCAGTCTTTATTGCAGTATTTAACCTACAGTGTCCATCATTTACTGCAGTATTTTACATGTAGTATTCAGTTTATTGCAGTATTTACCTACAGTGCCATCATTACTGCAGTATTTTACATGTAGTATCAGTTTATGCAGTATTTAACCTACAGTGTCCAATCATTTACTGCAGTATTTTACATGTAGTATTCAGTTTTATTGCAGTATTTAACCTACAGTGTCCATCATTTACTGCAGTATTTTACATGTAGTATTCAGTTTTATTGCAGTATTTAACCTATAGTGTCCATCATTTACTGCAGTATTTACATGTAGTATTCAGTATTTATTGCAGTATTTAACCTACAGTGTCCATCATTTACTGCAGTATTTTACATGTAGTATTCAGTTTTATTGCAGTATTTAACCTACAGTGTCCATCATTTACTGCAGTATTTTACATGTAGTATTCAGTGTTTATTGCAGTATTTAACCTACAGTGTCCATCATTTACTGCAGTATTTTACATGTAGTATTCAGTGTTTATTGCCAGTATTTAACCTACAGTGTCCATCATTTACTGCAGTATTTTACATGTAGTATTCAGTCTTTATTGCAGTATTTAACCTACAGTGTCCATCATTTACTGCAGTATTTTACATGTAGTATTCAGTATTTATTGCAGTATTTAACCTACAGTTTCCACCCATTTACTGCAGTATTTTACATGTAGTATTCAGTATTTATTGCAGTATTTAACCTACAGTGTCATCATTTACTGCAGTATTTTACATGTAGTATTCAGTGTTTATTGCAGTATTTAACCTACAGTGTCCATCATTTACTGCAGTATTTTACATGTAGTATTCAGTATTTATTGCAGTATTTAACCTACATGTGTCCATCATTTACTGCAGTATTTTACATGTAGTATTCAGTATTTATTGCAGTATTTAACTAGAGTGTCCATCATTTACTGCAGTATTTTACATGTAGTATTCAGTCTTATTGCAGTATTTAACCTACAGTGTCCATCATTTACTGCAGTATTTTACATGTAGTATTCAGTATTTATTGCAGTATTTAACCTACAGTGTCCATCATTTACTGCAGTATTTTACATGTAGTATTCAGTCTTTATTGCAGTATTTAACCTACAGTGTCCATCATTTACTGCAGTATTTTACATGTAGTATTCAGTCTTTATTGCAGTATTTAACCTACAGTGTCCATCATTTACTGCAGTATTTTACATGTAGTATTCAGTCTTTATTGCAGTATTTAACCTACAGTGTCCATCATTTACTGCAGTATTTTACATGTAGTATTCAGTATTTATTGCAGTATTTAACCTACAGTGTCCATCATTTACTGCAGTATTTTACATGTAGTATTCAGTATTTATTGCAGTATTTAACCTACAGTGTCCATCATTTACTGCAGTATTTTACATGTAGTATTCAGTATTTATTGCAGTATTTAACCTACAGTGTCCATCATTTACTGCAGTATTTTACATGTAGTATTCAGTATTTATTGCAGTATTTAACCTACAGTGTCCATCATTTACTGCAGTATTTTACATGTAGTATTCAGTATTTATTGCAGTATTTAACCTATAGTGTCCATCATTTACTGCAGTATTTTACATGTAGTATTCAGTATTTATTGCAGTATTTAACCTATAGTGTCCATCATTTACTGCAGTATTTTACATGTAGTATTCAGTATTTATTGCAGTATTTAACCTATAGCGTCCATCATTTACTGCAGTATTTTACATGTAGTATTCAGTATTTATTGCAGTATTTAACCTATAGTGTCCATTATTTTGCATGCAGTATTTTACATGTAGTATTCAGTATGTATTGCAGTATTTAACCGATAGTGTCCATCATTTACTGCAGTATTTTACATGTAGTATTCAGTATTTATTGCAGTATTTAACCTATAGTGTCCATCATTTACTGCAGTATTTTACATGTAGTATTCAGTATTTATTGCAGTATTTAACCTATAGCGTCCATCATTTACTGCAGTATTTTACATGTAGTATTCAGTATTTGTTGCAGTATTTAACCTATAGCGTCCATCATTTACTGCAGTGTTTTACATGTAGTATTCAGTATTTATTGCAGTATTTAACCGATAGCGTCCATCATTTACTGCAGTATTTTACATGTAGTATTCAGTATTTATTGCAGTATTTAACCTATAGCGTCCATCATTTACTGCAGTATTTTACATGTAGTATTCAGTATTTATTGCAGTATTTAACCTATAGTGTCCATCATTTACTGCAGTATTTTACATGTAGTATTCAGTGTTTATTGCAGTATTTAACCTATAGTGTCCATCATTTACTGCAGTATTTTACATGTAGTATTCAGTGTTTATTGCAGTATTTAACCTATAGTGTCCATTATTTTACATGCAGTATTTTACATGTAGTATTCAGTATTTATTGCAGTATTTAACCTAAAGTGTCCTTCATTTACTGCAGTATTTTACATGTAGTATTCAGTATTTATTGCAGTATTTAACCTATAGTGTCCATCATTTACTGCAGTATTTTACATGTAGTATTCAGTATTTGTTGCAGTATTTAACCTATAGTGTCCATCATTTACTGCAGTATTTTACATGTAGTATTCAGTATTTATTGCAGTATTTAACCTATAGTGTCCATCATTTACTGCAGTATTTTACATGTAGTATTAAGTATTTATTGCAGTATTTAACCTATAGTGTCCATCATTTACTGCAGTATTTTACATGTAGTATTCAGTATTTATTGCAGTATTTAACCTATAGTGTCCATCATTTACTGCAGTATTTTACATGTAGTATTCAGTATTTATTGCAGTATTTAACCTATAGTGTCCATCATTTACTGCAGTATTTATCTGGAGTACAGTATATAGAGACGTTGTGATCCAAACTCCAACCAGCTGGCGGCGCTAAGGAGGCACACTTCACTGTTTACCCACCGACAAAAGAATGAAAGAAGAAGTGCCGCAGACGCAAAGAATCTTGGGAAATTAAAAGATAACACCATGACAGAGAATCACGGAGGAGAGCTACTTAAGCTGTTTAAACTGTGGATGTTAACGGGACTGATGACGTCACAGTCCCCGTGTCTGGGGACTGCGCCTCCTAGTGGATGATCGCTGAGAGAGCAGTTCATGAATGAAAGGCTGGATTCTGCTCCAAATACACTTTTACATGAATGCTTCCTCTCACATTCTGCCCTTAAAGTCAACTTACTGTTACAGAGAGATGGAAAACACTTCAAATGGGGGCACAAAACAAACCAAACTCAAGCAAAAATAACCAGAAAAAGACTTGTAAAAATCACCACCTAGGTCACGTAATGAACAGTATGAGACAAAAAAATGACCAAAAACAAGCATAAAATGCTGCAAAATGACCCCTAAAGTCAAGCAAAGCAAAAACAGCCATCAAAAGATGAAAAATGACCAGTAAACTCACTAAATTAACATTATGAGACAAATAAATGACCAAAATGATCCACAAATAGTTACTAATAGATGTAAAGCAGTCAAGATGAGGCACAAAATCACCAAACTGAAGCAAAAATTGCCATCAAAAGATGAAAAATGACCAGTAAACTCACTAAATTAACATTATGAGACAAATAAATGACAAAAAATCAGCCAAAAATAGTTACTAATGGATGTAAAACAGTCAAGATGAGGCACAAAATCACCAAACTGAAGCAAAAGTTGCCATCAAAAGATGAAAAATGACCAGTAAACTCACTAAATTAATATTATGAGACAAATTAAATGACCAAAATCAGCCAAAAATAACCATCAAAAGGTTCAAAATGACCACAAAAGTCTTTAAATTGACATTATGAGACACAAAATCAAGCAAAAATAACATTAAGAAAGAGGAAAATGACCACTAAAGTCACTAAATTAACAATATGAGACAAAAAATGACCAAACTGAAGCAAAAATATTCATAAAGAGATAAGAAATGACCACTAAAGTCACTAAATTAACATGAGACAAATAAATGACCAAAATGACACCAAAATATCCATATGAAGATGAAAAATGAGCACTAAAGTCATTAATGTCAAGCTGTAATATTCTATGTAAGATTCTGGAGTATTTCAGTTGTAGTGTCCATCATTTACTGCAGTATTTTACATGTAGTATTCAGTATTTATTGCAGTATTTAACCTATAGTGTCCATCATTTACTGCAGTATTTACATGTAGTATTCAGTATTTATTGCAGTATTTAACCGATAGTGTCCATCATTTACTGCAATATTTTACATGTAGTATTCAGTATTTATTGCAGTATTTAACCGATAGTGTCCATCATTTACTGCAGAATTTTACATGTAGTATTCAGTATTTATTGCAGTATTTAACCTATAGTGTCCATCATTTACTGCATTATTTACATGTAGTATTCAGTATTTATTGCAGTATTTAACCTATAGTGTCCATCATTTACTGCAGTATTTTACATGTAGTATTCAGTATTTATTGCAGTATTTAACCTATAGTGTCCATCATTTACTGCAGTATTTTACATGTAGTATTCAGTATTTATTGCAGTATTTAACCTGTAGTGTCCATCATTTACTGCAGTATTTTACATGTAGTATTCAGTATTTATTGCAGTATTTAACCTGTAGTGTCCATCATTTACTGCAGTATTTTACATGTAGTATTCAGTATTTATTGCAGTATTTAACCTACAGTGTCCATCATTTACTGCAGTATTTTACATGTAGTATTCAGTGTTTATTGCAGTATTTAACCTACAGTGTCCATCATTTACTGCAGTATTTTACATGTAGTATTCAGTGTTTATTGCAGTATTTAACCTACAGTGTCCATCATTTACTGCAGTATTTTACATGTAGTATTCAGTGTTTATTGCAGTATTTAACCTACAGTGTCCATCATTTACTGCAGTATTTTACATGTAGTATTCAGTCTTTACTGCAGTATTTAACCTACAGTGTCCATCATTTACTGCAGTATTTTACATGTAGTATTCAGTCTTTACTGCAGTATTTAACCTACAGTGTCGATCATTTACTGCAGTATTTTACATGTAGTATTCAGTCTTTACTGCAGTATTTAACCTACAGTGTCCATCATTTACTGCAGTATTTTACATGTAGTATTCAGTCTTTATTGCAGTATTTAACCTACAGTGTCCATCATTTACTGCAGTATTTTACATGTAGTATTCAGTATTTATTGCAGTATTTAACCTGTAGTGTCCATCATTTACTGCAGTATTTTACATGTAGTATTCAGTATTTATTGCAGTATTTAACCTACAGTGTCCATCATTTACTGCAGTGTTTTACATGTAGTATTCAGTGTTTATTGCAGTATTTAACCTACAGTGTCCATCATTTACTGCAGTATTTTACATGTAGTATTCAGTGTTTATTGCAGTATTTAACCTGTAGTGTCCATCATTTACTGCAGTATTTTACATGTAGTATTCAGTATTTATTGCAGTATTTAACCTACAGTGTCCATCATTTACTGCAGTATTTTACATGTAGTATTCAGTGTTTATTGCAGTATTTAACCTACAGTGTCCATCATTTACTGCAGTGTTTTACATGTAGTATTCAGTGTTTATTGCAGTATTTAACCTACAGTGTCCATCATTTACTGCAGTATTTTACATGTAGTATTCAGTCTTTATTGCAGTATTTAACCTACAGTGTCCATCATTTACTGCAGTATTTTACATGTAGTATTCAGTCTTTATTGCAGTATTTAACCTACAGTGTCCATCATTTACTGCAGTATTTTACATGTAGTATTCAGTATTTATTGCAGTATTTAACCTACAGTTTCCACCATTTACTGCAGTATTTTACATGTAGTATTCAGTATTTATTGCAGTATTTAACCTACAGTGTCCATCATTTACTGCAGTATTTTACATGTAGTATTCAGTGTTTATTGCAGTATTTAACCTACAGTGTCCATCATTTACTGCAGTATTTTACATGTAGTATTCAGTATTTATTGCAGTATTTAACCTACAGTGTCCATCATTTACTGCAGTATTTTACATGTAGTATTCAGTATTTATTGCAGTATTTAACCTAGAGTGTCCATCATTTACTGCAGTATTTTACATGTAGTATTCAGTCTTTATTGCAGTATTTAACCTACAGTGTCCATCATTTACTGCAGTATTTTACATGTAGTATTCAGTATTTATTGCAGTATTTAACCTACAGTGTCCATCATTTACTGCAGTATTTTACATGTAGTATTCAGTCTTTATTGCAGTATTTAACCTACAGTGTCCATCATTTACTGCAGTATTTTACATGTAGTATTCAGTCTTTATTGCAGTATTTAACCTACAGTGTCCATCATTTACTGCAGTATTTTACATGTAGTATTCAGTCTTTATTGCAGTATTTAACCTACAGTGTCCATCATTTACTGCAGTATTTTACATGTAGTATTCAGTATTTATTGCAGTATTTAACCTACAGTGTCCATCATTTACTGCAGTATTTTACATGTAGTATTCAGTATTTATTGCAGTATTTAACCTACAGTGTCCATCATTTACTGCAGTATTTTACATGTAGTATTCAGTATTTATTGCAGTATTTAACCTACAGTGTCCATCATTTACGGCAGTATTTTACATGTAGTATTCAGTATTTATTGCAGTATTTAACCTACAGTGTCCATCATTTACTGCAGTATTTTACATGTAGTATTCAGTATTTATTGCAGTATTTAACCTACAGTGTCCATCATTTACTGCAGTATTTTACATGTAGTATTCAGTCTTTATTGCAGTATTTAACCTACAGTGTCCATCATTTACTGCAGTATTTTACATGTAGTATTCAGTATTTATTGCAGTATTTAACCTACAGTGTCCATCATTTACTGCAGTATTTTACATGTAGTATTCAGTATTTATTGCAGTATTTAACCTATAGTGTCCATTATTTTGCATGCAGTATTTTACATGTAGTATTCAGTATGTATTGCAGTATTTAACCGATAGTGTCCATCATTTACTGCAGTATTTTACATGTAGTATTCAGTATTTATTGCAGTATTTAACCTATAGTGTCCATCATTTACTGCAGTATTTTACATGTAGTATTCAGTATTTATTGCAGTATTTAACCTATAGCGTCCATCATTTACTGCAGTATTTTACATGTAGTATTCAGTATTTGTTGCAGTATTTAACCTATAGCGTCCATCATTTACTGCAGTGTTTTACATGTAGTATTCAGTATTTATTGCAGTATTTAACCGATAGCGTCCATCATTTACTGCAGTATTTTACATGTAGTATTCAGTATTTATTGCAGTATTTAACCTATAGCGTCCATCATTTACTGCAGTATTTTACATGTAGTATTCAGTATTTATTGCAGTATTTAACCTATAGTGTCCATCATTTACTGCAGTATTTTACATGTAGTATTCAGTGTTTATTGCAGTATTTAACCTATAGTGTCCATCATTTACTGCAGTATTTTACATGTAGTATTCAGTGTTTATTGCAGTATTTAACCTATAGTGTCCATTATTTTACATGCAGTATTTTACATGTAGTATTCAGTATTTATTGCAGTATTTAACCTAAAGTGTCCTTCATTTACTGCAGTATTTTACATGTAGTATTCAGTATTTATTGCAGTATTTAACCTATAGTGTCCATCATTTACTGCAGTATTTTACATGTAGTATTCAGTATTTGTTGCAGTATTTAACCTATAGTGTCCATCATTTACTGCAGTATTTTACATGTAGTATTCAGTATTTATTGCAGTATTTAACCTATAGTGTCCATCATTTACTGCAGTATTTTACATGTAGTATTAAGTATTTATTGCAGTATTTAACCTATAGTGTCCATCATTTACTGCAGTATTTTACATGTAGTATTCAGTATTTATTGCAGTATTTAACCTATAGTGTCCATCATTTACTGCAGTATTTTACATGTAGTATTCAGTATTTATTGCAGTATTTAACCTATAGTGTCCATCATTTACTGCAGTATTTATCTGGAGTACAGTATATAGAGACGTTGTGATCCAAACTCCAACCAGCTGGCGGCGCTAAGGAGGCACACTTCACTGTTTACCCACCGACAAAAGAATGAAAGAAGAAGTGCCGCAGACGCAAAGAATCTTGGGAAATTAAAAGATAAAACCATGACAGAGAATCACGGAGGAGAGCTACTTAAGCTGTTTAAACTGTGGATGTTAACGGGACTGATGACGTCACAGTCCCCGTGTCTGGGGACTGCGCCTCCTAGTGGATGATCGCTGAGAGCAGTTCATGAATGAAAGGCTGGATTCTGCTCCAAATACACTTTTACATGAATGCTTCCTCTCACATTCTGCCTTTAAAGTCAACTTACTGTTACAGAGAGATGGAAAACACTTCAAATGGGGGCACAAAACAAACCAAACTCAAGCAAAAATAACCAGAAAAAGACTTGTAAAAATCACCAAGCATAAAATGCTGCAAAATGACCCCTAAAGTCAAGCAAAGCAAAAACAGCCATCAAAAGATGAAAAATGACCAGTAAACTCACTAAATTGACATTATGAGACAAATAAATGACCAAAATGATCCACAAATAGTTACTAATAGATGTAAAGCAGTCAAGATGAGGCACAAAATCACCAAACTGAAGCAAAAATTGCCATCAAAAGATGAAAAATGACCAGTAAACTCACTAAATTAACATTATGAGACAAATAAATCACAAAAAATCAGCCAAAAATACTTACTAATGGATGTAAAACAGTCAAGATGAGGCACAAAATGACCAAACTGAAGCAAAAATTGCCATCAAAAGATGAAAAATGACCAGTAAACTCACTAAATTAATATTATGAGACAAATTAAATGACTAAAATCAGCCAAAAATAACCATCAAAAGGTGCAAAATGACCACAAAAGTCTTTAAATTGACATTATGAGACACAAAATCAAGCAAAAATAACATTAAGAAAGAGGAAAATGACCACTAAAGTCACTAAATTAACAATATGAGACAAAAAATGACCAAACTGAAGCAAAAATATTCATAAAGAGATAAGAAATGACCACTAAAGTCACTAAATTAACATGAGACAAATAAATGACCAAAATGACACCAAAATATCCATATGAAGATGAAAAATGAGCACTAAAGTCATTAATGTCAAGCTGTAATATTCTATGTAAGATTCTGCAGTATTTCAGTTGTAGTGTCCATCATTTACTGCAGTATTTTACATGTAGTATTCAGTATTTATTGCAGTATTTAACCTATAGTGTCCATCATTTACTGCAGTATTTTACATGTAGTATTCAGTGTTTATTGAAGTATTTAACCTATAGTGTCCATCATTTACCGCAGTATTTTACATGTAGTATTCAGTATTTATTGCAGTATTTAACCTATAGCGTCCATCATTTACTGCAGTATTTTACATGTAGTATTCAGTATTTATTGCAGTATTTAACCTATAGCGTCCATCATTTACTGCAGTATTTTACTTGTAGTATTCAGTGTTTATTGCAGTATTTAACCTATAGTGTCCATCATTTACTGCAGTATTTTACATGTAGTATTCAGTATTTATTGCAGTATTTAACCTATAGTGTCCATCATTGACTGCAGTATTTTACATGTAGTATTCAGTGTTTATTGCAGTATTTAACCTATAGTGTATATCATTTACTGCAGTATTTTACATGTAGTATTCAGTATTTATTGCAGTATTTAACCTATAGCGTCCATCATTTACCGCAGTATTTTACATGTAGTATTCAGTATTTATTGCAGTATTTAACCTATAGTGTCCATCATTTACTGCAGTATTTATCTGGAGTACAGTATATAGAGACGTTGTGATCCAAACTCCAACCAGCTGGCGGCGCTAAGGAGGCACACTTCACTGTTTACCAACCGATAAAACAATGAAAGAAGAAGTGCCGCGGACGCAAAGAATCTTGGGAAATTAAAAGATAAAACCATGACAGAGAATCACGGAGGAGAGCTACTTAAGCTGTTTAAACTGTGGATGTCAACTGGACAGATGACATCACACTCCCCATGTCTGGGGACTGTGCCTCCTAGTGGATGATAGCTGAGAGCAGTTCATGAATGAAAGGCTGGATTCTGCTCCAAATACACTTTTACATGAATGCTTCCTCTCACATTCTGCCTTTAAAGTCAACTTACTGTTACAGAGAGAAGGAAAACACTTCAAATGGGGGCACAAAACAAACCAAACTCAAGCAAAAATAACCAGAAAAAGACTTGTAAAAATCACCACTGAGGTCACGTAATGAACAGTATGAGACAAAAAAATGACCAAAAACAAGCATAAAATGCTTCAAAATGACCCCTAAAGTCAAGCAAAGCAAAAACAGCCATCAAAAGATGAAAAATGACCAGTAAAATCACTAAATTAATATTATGAGACAAATAAATGACCAAAATCTGCCAAAAATAACCATCAAAAGGTGCAAAATGACCACAAAAGTCTTTAAATTGACATTATGAGACACAAAATCACGCAAAAACAACCTTAAAAAAGGAAAATGACCACTAAAGTCACTAAATTATCAATATGAGACAACTGACAAAAATGAAGCAAAAATGGTTACTAATAGATGCAAAACAGTCAAGATGTGGCACAAAATGAAGCAAAAACAGCCATCAAAAGATGAAAAATGACCAGTAAACTCACTAAATTGACATTATGAGACAAATAAATGACCAAAATGATCCAAAAATAACCATAAAATGATGTAAAATGACCACAAAAGCCTTTGAATTAACATTATGAGACACAAAATGAAGTAAAAATAACCTTAAAAAGAGGAAAATTACCACTAAAGTCACTAAATTATCAATATGAGACAACTGACAAAAATGAAGCAAAAATGGTTCCTAATAGATGCAAAACAGTCAAGATGTGGCACAAAATGAAGCAAAAACAGCCATCAAAAGATGAAAAATGACCAGTAAACTCACTAAATTAACATGAGACACAAAATGAAGTAAAAATAACCTTAAAAAAGAGGAAAATTACCACTAAAGTCACTAAATTATCAATGAGACAAAAATGAACAAACTGAAGCAAAAATAGCCATAAAAAGAAAATGAACCCAAAATAAACATAAAAAGATGCACAATGACCAAAAACAAACAAACAGATATTAAACAGTCAAGATGAGACAAAAAAATGACCAAACTGAAACAAAAAACAACATAAAAAGATGCAAAGTGACCACAAGTCACTAAATTAACAGTATGCAGTGTTTCCTGTGCATCCATTCAGGCACCGCTCCTTTAAATTCCTTTTTTTGTTTTTGTTGTTATTGTTGTTGTTATTGTGGCAAATCCACCACCACCACTTGTCTCCACCTTCACAGCAGAGTGCTGCACTGTGTCGGGTTCTCGTGAGTACTAAGGTAAACTACAGATAACTATCTCGTTTAGCATCTACTCTTTGATACGTCGGGTTAATATGACGTTAATTACTTGTCAGAGCGCGTCACGTCCAGCATCCAGGCAGCAGGTCACAGAGTCAGAGGAGTAACGTCTTGGAAAATAAGACAGCGACTTACCAGAGAAAAGTTATTAGCTCAAAACAACTCATAATAGATTCTACAAGTTAAACACATTCTCTAAATATTGATGTCCAGCTAAATTTTATCATTGGCACCAAAACTGCACAAAACACAAAATCCAACAGCTTGAACTGATCAGAAATATTAGAAAACAGATTCCAAAATAAACATTAGAGTTGGATAACAGACCCAGAAATGACTGTGCCTGACTTCCTCTCAAAAAATCCTCCCGTTCACTGGGAGCTTCATCACCAAACTCAGCCTCATGTGGGATCAGATCAGAGCAGGGGGCGCTACTGCCCTCTGGCGGACACAGGCGGTAACGACACTGTTATTATTAATTGTAAAGCTGGCGACATTACAGATGAGCAGCACTTCCTGTTTCAACGTAAAATTATTCTAAAACGTGATTTTGTGAGACTCAGAAGAATCTGCAGGATGAACCAACATGTATCTAAGGACCACTAGCTTGCAAACTCCCTCAAATTGTGTTTGTTGTCATTTTACGTCCAAAAATGAACACGTTATAGCTAATGTACAAATGCATTCATGACCTAACCAGGACCTGGACAGGAGCTGGTCAGTTCTTGGACAGTGTGAATCCTGAGCTGAATAACTGAATTATTAAATGATTTAACATATTTTTATAATTTTGTGGTTTTTTTACATGTCATAATATTCATAATATTAAAAGGTCACAGTTTTTGATAGAAAGTGGTTCTATTAGTTCTACTGTGCTATAATCCACTATAAAACATAACAGAGAGCAGCAGTTTATCTGGAGTTAGTCGATTGCTGGTCACAGTTAAGAAAAAAAGAGAAATGGTTAAAATTGTGTTTTAAAATTCTATTTTTATTTTCACTGCTAAAAGTGCTTCTTAGTAGAATTTTAACGGTTAAACTGAATTTCCAGTTTAATGTTTTATTTCTGTCTGGTCACCTCCAGATGTTTGTTTTCCTCCAGAACAGGGCCGTCTACATCCTTCTGGCTGCTGACGATGACTCGGGGAGTGTTTCTACAGTCTGTCATTTATCCACAAACCCAAACATTAACATTTTTCTGCTGAGAACATCCAGGAGGAGAGGAGGCTTTCTGCTTCAACTCACTTCCTTTCTCTTCGTCCAGACTTTGCATCAGTCCAGCTTCTTCCTTCACACGTTGTTGTGGATTAATGACCGTGGCTCCTCCCACCAGGTGAGAACCAATCAGATCAGCAGAAACAGCCTGACTGTGTTCAGTGACACAGGTAGAGTCTGAGTAATCTGATTACAGGATAACAGCAACCAGCTTTGTATGACAGACCTGAGTTTGGTTTCCATGGGACCAAGCTGCAAATGCTGCAGTTTCCTGTTTATTATCTGACTAAAGACTGATTATTGTGAATGTAGTCTTCTCTGCTCATACAGCACAGACAGAATGAAACAATCATTGAGTTTCCATTAATGTATCCACTGTACAGGTTCAGGGAAACAAAGCAGCACAGATGGAGCTCTTCACATCAATTGTTTTAGTTTGATTCTGACTAAAGAACATTTAGTGGCCTGTCTGATCGCTGACATGTTCTTCTGTTTTGTCATGAAACTGGACAGCTGACCATGATGGTGATCAGCACCGTTAGGGTCACATTTTAGTTCCTGGGTCAGGTGTTGAAAATGAGGTAAAACATGTCCAAAATTACAAAAGAAATATTTCACCAAAAGCTGATTCAAGGTTTTGGAAAGGTGCAACAAGCTTAATACATGCCGCTGTGATTTCCTGAGGTGGAGAGTAGAAGAGGAGACACGACAGGCCGGAATGCAGCAGAATGATCTCTTAAAGTAAACTTACATGACGTGGATGTGTTGGTCTTGCAGCAGAACTCACCTGTAAGTCGTCTGGAGCTGCCATGTGGACGTCGCTGAGTCCAGCTGGGTTCCTGCTCTGCTTGTTGCTGCTGGATGTCGTTTCTTCAGCACCAGTCAGAAACAAGAAGTCGTCTGCCACAGCAGGGATCCAAAAGGACTAAAAACTGTCTAAATTAACACGAAACCAATCGTAAATGACACAAACTTCAAACTCGGAAATGTCTCTCAATGCTCAGAAAAGACTTACAAATGACTAAACTTTTTCCAAATTGATTTAAAAATTTGTCTTGAAATGTTTCCTACTGAACAAAAAGATGTTTAAAATGACTCAATAACTGTCCAGAAAGAATCCAGCGTGTCCAAAATGGAATAAATGTTGTTGAAAATGAAAGGGGAATGTCCAAAATCACAGGAACTTGTCCAATATGACTGAAAACTTGCCTAAAATGACTTAGAAACTGTTAAAATGACTACAACTTGTCCAGAACGGTTTGAGAACTCTACCTGGATGAGCAGGTATCAGTAGGTTGGCTTTGAGGTCTTTTATTCTATCTTGTAGTTTTAAATTTTTAGTTATTTAACTCCAGTGTTTCCTCAGGGGGGTCCTCCACACTGGGGGCTGTATCTGGTCTCCCACTGGGGGTGCTGTCCATGAGTCCCTTTGGCCCAGCTGGTTGGGGGGGGCTCCCCACCTCGGTGTGGGGGTCCCCCTGTCTGTCGGGGTCGGGGGGTCTGGGTACCAGCGCCCCCAGTGGTCATGGCCTGTGACTCCTCCCAGTGTGGACGACCCCAATTGGAGGCGTTTTCCACAATCGTTAGTGCCATGCCATGTCTCCCTACTGTCAGTGGTGGGAGTGTGTGTCTGTGGGCGTGTGTGTGTCTGTGTATGTATGTGTGTGTGTGTGTATGTATGTGTGTGTGGACGTGTGTACGTGTGCGTGCTCCTGCAGTTGTGTGCATATATGTATATATGGAGGGAGGGACGGGTTTTCTTGTTTTTAATGTTGTAAAGCACTTTGCGTTGCATTTTTAACTGTATGAAAAGTGCTATATAAATAAAGTTTGATTTGATTTGATTTGATTTTGATTCTAGTTAATAGAAATCTGCTGCATGTTGTCCTCTCTCTCCACAACCTTTCTATCTTCTGTCCAAAATGACTTAAAACTGCCACAAACTGCTTAAAAGGCTTTAGAAAGATGGAAGTGTGCAGGCTGACAGCTGATGTAAATAATCAAACACAGATAGGAAATATTAACAGGTAGCTTCTAGAGATGATAAATCAGAACACAACCATTAAAACAAAAGGACTGAACCATGAGGAACAGCAGCTCTGGAACTGTGGGGAGTTCTCTAAGAACAGATTGGAGTATTTTAAAGCTCTGTGGTTTCTAGCAGGCAGAACAACATGGTTTCACTGATTTAGAAACAGGAAACACAGAGCAGAGAGATGTTTTTAGAAACCCTGATGACCACAGTCTCTGTTGCACATTTACTGTCCTCATGTTCCTCTGCTGTAAACTCTGGATGTAGTTAGACCTGCAGCTCTACAACACTAAATACTCTGCTAAGCTGCCAGACGACCTGCTTTAAAGCCAACAAACCAGCAGAGAAGATAAATAAATGCCCTCATAGACTTTCTAAACACAACTGAACACCCAAAGCAGCAGTGAAAGTGTCAGATGTATGAACTGTTAGGAAGTTGTGGTGAAGGCGCTTCAGAATGAGATGTTTCTCTGTAAATGTGCCTCAGTTACAGCTTTTATATCTTTCATATCCTTGAAGAAAAATGAGGATATGTGTTAAAAGCTAAAACTGTATTTAAAAGCAGAGAGAAGCAGATCTGGAATATCCTTCTGTATTTGAGCTCAGAGCAGGAATTCCAGTAAAACACTTCACTGATGGAACAACTGCAGACCAGATGACCCTCTGCTCCTCAGAGTTCCAGTTAAATCCGTTTCCTCCAGGGGGCGTCAGGAGAACATCCAGAGCTCTGGATCTCTGTGGACTAAAGCTCCTACTGTGTTCTGAGTTTCCATCGCGGTCTGAACCCCGTAAAGCTCCGACTGATCAATCAGGAGATGTAAACAAAGAACAGACAGGAAGACTCTGTTACTGTCGATGAATTTTAAAAGCTTAACAAGGTCTGCACTTCTGTCAGAGGACTTCTTCTGTAGCTCCAGGGCTAGAAGGATAGCTTCTCAAGAACAGGGAGCAACAAACAAAAACAGCTGAAACCGTTGTCAGTTCCAGGATTTAAAATATTGCAAATTATACATTGAAAAAGCAAGAACTTGACTAATTGAAACCCTTCAGCACTGCAAAACGCCTGCCCTGAAAGGTCCTGAACCTCCAGAAAGTAGGATCATTCCTGGAGCTTTGTTTAGATGCTGGTTCTTCTGGTGGAGACGGTAAAGAACTCATACATCTTTAGGGAGCTCTGAGTAGAACTGCCAGCTGAGGTGATCCAACATCTGATCTGGGTGAAGGTCTCTCTCTGGAGGTCCCTCTGACAGGAGACCTCAAAGTCCTACAAGAAATAATAATAATAACCTGGAGCAACCTGAATCTGACTGGGTTCCAACCACAGGAATCATCGTTGTGGTTCCTCTTCAAGGACTTTTGTGAGGTTTTTCCTGTATAGACCTTCACTTCTAATGTCTCCACATTAAAAAAACTCCAAACTTTATATTTTCATGTGGTCCTGATAAATTTAATGGAAACTGCCAACACCTGCACCTGAATGTTCCCCATTTCAGACCTTGGACCCTCACTTTACATGTAGATCTAAAGTGAAAAAACATTCAATATTTGTAATGGTAAATTGTGAACCAAATATGGTAGCAGCAGGAAAGGAATGCAAAAATATGAGCGATCACCTCCTTCTTCTCACATCTCTACTGAAAGTTCAGGTCTGTAAACTGTCCTCCCTCTGCAGCTGGGTTCAGACAGAGATTCATCCTCTGAGGGTGATGAACACCTTCAGGTACAACCACTGACTACAGGATAAAGCATGACCATAAAGACTAAGGTCGTCTCTGTGTTTTCAGCTTCATGCTGGGTTTCCTGTTGTGGACAAAGTGACCAGTCTGATTATTGAGGTCGAAGACACGAAAACAAATGTTACTGTGAGCTTCGCCATCTTCATCATCACTGAGGAGGATGAGGGGAGTGGGACTAGAGGAGGAGGGGGGTAAACAGCTGTTCTTCTGCTCATCTTGTTGTTTTTCTTCTGGTTAATAATCTTGGTTTCATCGTAGGCCAGACAACAGCAGCTCCGGCAGCAGCAGTGATGATGTCAGCAGTGAGGAAGTTACACTGCAGGACTTCCAGCCAATGGCATTACTTCCCCCTATGAGGCTGGAAACCAGCAGCCAGCCAATGAGTGAAGAGGACAGATCAGAAGAAATGATGCTGGATCAGCCAGTGTTTAGTGCCTCCTCCAGCAGAGACAATCTGAACCAAAAGCAGACTCTTTCTGGTGACTTTAATTATTTTACCGACTCGCTCACTGAGTCTAACATGCACCAAACCTTTAGTGCTTCAGAGGACTTGGATTTTAACAGCAGCACAGAAAGCAGAGAGATAAATGACCAGAAAGGCAGGACTGGGTTGGATGATGTTGATAAAAACAGCACTGAGACCAATGAACCAATGTCCTCTCTGTCTGATGCTTTAGATGTTTTTGAACAACAGCACAGAAAGTGGACTGATGAAGGGTCAGCCCCCTCAAACCATTTTCAATAACTTTACTGACACAGGGACCGGGTCTGCTGTATCTGGCACCTCATTACCCTTGGAGATCAGTGAAATAAACCCAAACCTTCAGAGTATCAGGTCAAGGGAAGTTGTTCTGGATTCAGTCTCACAGGAAGGGACAAGTTCCAGCTCAGAAGAAAGTAATGCAGACAGCAAGAACAAGGTTTTCTACAGTAGAAGTCGAATTAGCAAAGATTTCAGGTGGTGTTTCAGTCCATCCAGGAAGTTGTCCATCTGCTTTCAGGCAACCAGGGAGTGAAGGAACTGATGGGAGTGAGTGGTGACCATCATGAGGTTCAGGATTCAGTAGTTTTAACTTCACGGACAGATCTGAGGCCGAGCTCTGATGACACTGAGGAGAGTTCAGAAACGGTTCATTTTGATCCCAGAAAACAAACAGATGTTGGTTTAGATCCTGACAGTGATGAGAGTCTCGAGTCCACCATCGCCAAAGTCCAGCGAGGAACCAGTAGAAATTCCACACAGAAGATTATTGATCCTACAGCAAGTCAAAGTCAAAGTCAGCTTTATTGTCAATTCTTCAATATGTACACGACACACCAAGAATCGAAATTTCGTTACTCTCTCTTCGTGCAACAGTAGACATTAAATAAAGACTTAGGAAATAAGATATTAAAGGGCAAAACAGAACAAAGGAAGCAAAATTAGAGCCGAGCAACAACTAAGAACTAAGAAAAGTAGAACTGTAGAACAATCTAGAAACTGTTAGCTTAGCTTAGCACAAAGACTAGAAACAGGTTAGAACTGCTAGCCTAGTTTAACAAAGACTGGAAACAGGTGGAACTGTTAGCCTAGCTTAGCACAAAGACTGGAAACAGGTGGGAACGGTTAGCTTAGCTTAGCACAAAGACTGAAAACAGGTTAGAACTGTTAGCCTAGGTTAGCAGAAAGACAAAACAGGTTAGAACTGTTGGCCTAGCTCAGCATAAAGACTGGAAACAGGTTAGAACTGTTAGCCTAGCTTAGCAAAGACTGGAAAAAGGTGGAAATGTTAGCCTAGCTTACCACACAGACTGGAAACAGGTTAGAACTGTTAGCCTAGCTCAGCAGAAAGACGAAACAGGTTAGAACTGTTAGCCTAGCTTAGCAGAAAGACTGGAAACAGGTTAGAACAGTTAGTGTAGCTTAGCATAAAGACTGGAAACAGGTTAGAACTGTTATCCTAGTTTGGCAAAGACTGGAAACAGGTGGAACTGTTAGCCTAGCTTAGCACAAACACTGGAAACAGGTGGGAACTGTTAGCCTAGCTTAGCAGAAAGACGAAACGGGTTAGAACTGTTAGCCTAGCTCAGCAGAAAGTCGAAACAGGTTAGAACTGTGAGCCTAACTTAGCAGAAAGACTGGAAACAGGTTAGAACAGTTAGTGTAGCTTAGCATAAAGACTGGAAACAGATTAGAACTGTTAGCCTAGTTTAGCAAAGACTAGAAACAAGTGGAACTGTTAGCCTAGCTTAGCACAAACACTGGAAACAGGTGGGAACTGTTAGTAGAGCTTAGCAGAAAGATGAAACAGGTTAGAACTGTTAGCCTAGCTTAGCATAAAGACTAGAATCAGGTGGGAACTGTTAGCCTAGCTTAGCATAAAGACTGATAGCAGGTTAGAACTGTTAGCCTAGCTTAGCATAAAGACTGATAGCAGGTTAGAACTGTTAGCCTAGCTTACCACACAGACTGGAAACAGGTGGAACTGTTAGCCTAGCTTAGCACAAAGACTGGAAGCAGGTGGGAACTGTTAGCCTAGCTTAGCAGAAAGATGAAACGGGTTAGAACTGTTAGCCTAGCTTAGCATAAAGACTGGAAACAGGTGGGAACTGTTAGCCTAGCTTAGCATAAAGACTGATAGCAGGTTAGAACTGTTAGCCTAGCTTACCACACAGACTGGAAACAGGTGGAACTGTTAGCCTAGCTTAGCACAAAGACTGGAAACAGGTTAGAACTGTTAGCTTAGCATAAATACTGGAAACAGAGGCCCACGTTACCCATGAGCCTCTGCTCCTGGCTGGCTCAGAGACACGTTACCCATGAGTCTCTGCTCCTGGCTGCCTCAGAACCACGTTACCCATGAGCCTCTGCTATGATAATAATATGAGACAAAAAATGAACAAACTGAATAATAAAATAGCCATTAAAACATGCAAGATGACCCCTAAAGTAACTAAAGTAACAATATGAGACCAAAAATGAACAAACTGAATCAAAAATAGCCATAAAAACATGCAAAATGAACCCTAAAGTCACTAAAGTAATAATATGAGACAAAAAATGAACAAACTGAATCAAAAATGTCCATAAAAACATGCAAATTGACCCCTAAAGTCACTAAAGTAACAATACGAGGCACAAAATGAACAAACTGAAGCAAAAATAACCATAAAAACATGCAAAAGGACCCCTAAAGTCACTAAAGTAACAATATGAGACAAAACATGAACAAACTGAAGCAAAAATAGCCATAAAAACATTCAAAATGACCCCTAAAGTCACTAAATCTTTACTGTACACATTACTGCTCTCTGGCGGACACAGTGGGTAACGACACTATTATTATTTGAGGCAAAGCTGGCGACATTACAGTGGAGCAACACTTCCTGTTTCAATGTAAAACTATTGCAATGCTATTATGCTAAAACGTGGTTTTGTGAGACTCAGAAGAATCTGCAGTATGAACCAAAATGTATTTAAGGACCACTAGCTTATCGACTCCCTCAAATTATGCTTGTTGTCACTATATGTTCAAAAATGAACACGTTATAGCTAATGTACAAATGCATTCGTGACCGGAAGTGTTAGCCGAGCTAGCGGAAGCGCTAACGAGGGTTTGATATGACACGGACTAATACCGTAACACACGTAGTTCTAAAATCAATTCTCTCCAAGACACAGAGCTCTAAATCCGTTTCCTGTCCCAGGTCTAATGTTTCAGCCTGATATTGTGATCAGCACCTTTTAAAGAGACGCTTCTGGTAGCGCTGGAGTTAGCTTGTCACTTGCTTCTGATTAGCTGCTAGCTCGCGAACGCTGCCATCACAAATGTAGCATTAGATTGTCATAAGCTACATTGTGGATTCATTTCCTGTTTGGACGTGACTTTTACGTTGAAGAGTAACAGGAAGTGCTGCTCATCTGTAATGTCGCCAGCTATACAGTTTATAATAATGTCGTGTCGTTACCGCCTGTGTCCACCAGAGGTCAGTAGCGCCCCCTCCTGTGACATGATTTTACATGAGAGATTAGATGACAGCAGACTCATAAAATACAGTAAAAAATACAGTAAAATATACTAAAAAATACAGTAAACTACTGAAAATATATAGTCAAAATACAGTAAAAACACACCAAAAATATAGTAAAAATATTGCAAAAAATGTCATAAAAATATAGGAAAAATAAAGTAACAATAAAGACAGTAAAAAAATGTAGTACAAATACAGTAAAAATATAGTAAAAATACAGTAACAAATATAGAAAAAATACAGTAAAATATAGTAAAAATATAGCAAAAATACAGTAACAAAAATACCTTCAATTATTACAATATCACTGTGATTCTCCACTGTGTATTATGCAGAATTGTAATATCATAGCAATTTATTTGTGTTGTGTTCATTATTGATGCCTTTAACCCTTCCATGCATAGAGGTCATGACAGTGTGCAGCTCTTCTAAAGCTGTTTTCTTGTATGTGCATAAGTTTTGATGGCATAGTTGGACATCAGCCACTACAGTGGATCCTATTGCATCATTTCTTCCACTGCCAGTGATTGGCTAGCCATTCCAAATTCTTTAAAAAAAAGAGTCAAACCAAGATGGCCGGCAGGCAGCCAGAAACACCAAGTAGCTCATTTTCTTTTGTTCAAACCTTCTATAAAAAGAGACCTTTGCAGGAAAGAAAAATATGGTGACATCGAGGAACATCTAAGGAGTCATGCAATTGCAAAATTTTCCAAGTATTGATGTTATATTGGGAGGCAATTATGATTAATCTCATGTCCACTAAACTGCACATCATGCATCACCAGCTATATTTCAGCTACAATTCATTGACCACAATTAGGCTATTACTGCTGCTGTTCTTGAAAATATGTCATCTGAGAGACTTGGGAATCTATACAGGAGAGTGAATCCCTCAATGCTGTTTGAATTATTTATGCATCAATTATTTTATTTTATAGTTCACATCACATTTCACAGTTCAATACACTGTATATCATTTTATCCATTTGTTTGTTAAATCCATATTTCTAGAGCAAAATGCATGGTGGCCATCTCAGTGGACATGTAAATATATTTTTTAGAAAAATGTGTTGAAATAAAATAAAGTTCAAACCTTCTTTTTCATGCCTAAAGATGAATAAAAACAATTGGGGGAAAAAAAATCCTAACTGAGGTTATCATAATTCATGCATGAATGGGAGTTAGGTAAAGTTGGCAAGATATTCACAGATTCGGACTTCCGGCATCAATAACTCATGAGATATACGTTGTAAAAACATAAACAATGCCTCTTTCAAATCGCTGTAAGCTAGACAATGTGCTACGAGGCCAGTTTTATCAAAAGTCGCTGTCTTTCAAGTTGCACAAATAGCACTGATGTCTATGAGCAGCCGGCTGTGCAACCAGTGAACAGGGACCGTCTGCAAATAGCAAAACTGCTGCAACAGCGAAGAGAGACAAATATTCAATTACTTAACTTTTATACACTGTAGGGTCACCAAATTTACTGCAGCCATCAATTGTCTCCTGCTGGTCATACTACAACTTTTGGTTTGATACTAAATACGAAATCTGAATTTTTAGAAATTATCATTATTTTAGTATTGTTTTATTAGTAATAAATTCAATAACTTCACTCTTGTTTACTTTAGTGTCACCAAAATCACTGGAGCCTTCAATTGGCTTCTGCTGGTCATACTACAACACTTGGTTTGACATTAAGTACAAAATTTGAATTTTAAATAATTTTTATTGGTAATAAAATTCATTAACTTCACTCTTATACACTGTAGTGTCACCAAACTCGCTGCTGCCATCAGTTGTCTCCTGACTGAGGAGACAACTGATGGCTCCAGCGAATTTGATGACACTACAGTGTATAAGAGTGAAGTTAATGAATTTTATGACTAATAAAATAAAAACTCCTTAAAATTCAGATTTTGCATTTAGTGTCAAACCAAGAGTTGTAGTATGACCAGCAGGAGACAACTGATGGCTCCAGTGATTTTGGTAACACTCCAATGTATAAGAGTGAAGTTATTGAATTTTATAACCAATAACAATTCCTGAAAATGAAGATTTTGTATTTAATATCAAACCAAGGGTTGTACTATGACAGTCAGGAGACAACTGATGGCAGCAGCGAGTTTGGTGACACTACAGTACATAAGAGTGAAGTTAATGAATTTTATTACCAATAAAAATTATTTAAAATTCAAATTTTGTACTTAATATCAAACCAAGTGTTGTAGTATGACCAGCAGAAGCCAATTGAAGGCTCCAGTGATTTTGGCAATACTACAGTGCATAAGAGTGAAGTTATTGAATTTTATGACTAATAAAATAATTTAAAAAAACTCCTTAAAATTCAGATTTTGTATTTAGTGTCAAACCGAGAGTTGTAGTATGACCAGCAGGAGACAATTGATGGACAGCGACTTTTGACAAAACTGGCCTCGTAGCACATTGTCTAGCTTACAGCGATTTGAAAGAGGCATTGTTTGTTTTTACAACGTATATCTCATGAGTTATTGATGCCGGAAGTCCGAATCTGTGAATATCTTGCCAACTTTACCTAACTTGAGATTTTTCTTAATTATTCATCCGTAAGAACCTCAAATTTGTTATTTTCAGCAGAGAAAGCCTCAAGCAGACTCAAGCAGACAAAACATAAACGCCCTCTTTGGTATTATCTGAACACGACATCATGACGATTTACTCTAATGAAGCTGGTCGAGTTTTGAGGAAAACACTTCAAATGAACAAGTCAAGTATATTCTAACCACCTGGAGCCTGATGTGCATCAAGAAACATGATGTTTCTTGATGCACATCAGGTGCTGCTGATCTGTTCTGACCTGACGTTCAGCCACTGAGTGTCTCTTTAGCTCCACTCAGGTAGAAAGCTCTGAGTTCACAACAGCATCAGTGTCTGAAGATAGGACAGCAGATCAATCCTGTCTAACATCCTACTTCTGTTTCCTCTCACCTGAATCTTCCAACAAACTCCCCGACGTTCCTCCATCTGACGAGCAGAGTCCGTTCAAAAAGTTCACACTCAGTGCCAAAAATATTCATTCAAAGATGAAGAAACCATGAAAAGATCAATAAAACTTGGTGAAGGTTAAAGTGGAGCTCTGTGGCATGTGTGTTGGTGGTTTGATCCCGTCAGGTGTGTCTGAGTGGAACGTACCACCTGCTCAGGTCAGCGGGGGGAACACAGAGATACAAAAGTTAGAAATCCTGGCTCTAAGCCTTAATACAGTTTAGAGTGGACTTCACAGTTTATGTCACATGAGTGCATCTACATTAGCATAACATTTAATTTAATGTAGATGAGTTTTACTGCTCCAATCACAGACTGACCTGCTGCTGACATCACCTGTTCACCTGGAGCTCACCTGTTCACCCGACAGCAGCAACAAACTGGAGAAGAACTGAGTGCTCTCGATCATGGATCAAATAATAATTCAGTGGAATCTTTACTGCAGTAACACATTTTCTTCGCCATCATATTATCTGAAAACTAAAAGACTCTCCTCAGTGAAGTAACTCGGTGAACTTTACCCACTGTGGGATCAATAAAGTTTATCCTTATCCTTATCAGAGCAGGGGGCGCTACTGCCCCTCTGGCGGACACAGGCGGTAACGACACTAATTATTATTTGACGCAAAGCTGGCGACAGTACAGATGAGCAGCACTTCCTGTTTCAACGTGAAGTATCTGATCTGGTGTGGGTTCTGGTGGTTGTTGACCATAGAGTGAACTTTTAACTAACAGGTGGTTCTGGTGGTTGTTGACCATAGAGTGAACTTTCAACAGATGGTAGTAAGTACTGAGGATGTGTTTTCAGGCTCCAGAAATCCTATGCTGTGTTGACTTTGGGGTCCACTGTTAACCTATAGCTGATTTGTGACCCTTAGGAATGCACAGAAGGGGAGTCTTGTCTGAGGAGTTGTCACTCTTTAGTGGGGTTGTAAACCAGATGCTGTAATTCTATACGTTGCTAGAAAGTATAAAAACTGACCGTTGGTCTTTGTTCGAGGAGGATCATTGGGTGACATCCTTCCAGACAGCTCCTGTCTGTACGATACTGTTCTTTCTTTTAATAAAGTTCTTATTAAGAAAGTCAGTGTCAACGGGCGCGTAAACTATCGTAATGCTCTTAGGCTAAAACGTGGTTTTGTGAGACTCAGAAGAATCTGCAGTATGAACCAAAATGTATTTAAGGACCACTAGCTTGTCGACTCCCTAAAATTGTATTTGTTGTCACTGTACGTTCAAAAATGAACACGTTATAGGTAATGTACAGATGCATTCGTGACCGGAAGTGTTAGCCAAGCTAGCGGAAATGCTAACGAGGGTTTGTTATGACACGGACTAATACCTTAACACACGTAGTTCTAAAATCAATTCTCTCCAAGACACAGAGCTCTAGCTCCGTTTCCTGTCCCGGGTCTAATGTTTCAGCCTGATATCGTGATCAGCACCTTTTAAAGAGACGCTGCTGGTAGCGCTGGAGTTAGCTTGTCGCTAGCTTCTGATTAGCTGCTAGCTCGCTAACGCTGCCATCACAGACGCAGCTATACATTGTCATTAGCTACATTGTGGATTCATTTCCTGTTTGGACGTGACTCAGACTACAACAAAAGTAATCGGAGCAAGTGGAGAAGCTAGCTGTCGTCAAATACGACTTGGTTTACACCAGAGATCCTTCTGAATCGAAATCTGAATTAGTAATACGTTTGACATAAAATGTACAATGAAGAAAGATGCTTTTACGTTGAAGATGAACAGGAAGTGCTGCTCACCTGTTATGTCGCCAGCTATACAGTTAGTAATAATGTCGTGTCGTTACCGCCTGTGTCCACAAGAGGCCAGTAGCGCCCCCTCCTGTGACATGATCTTACATGAGAGATTAGATGACAGCAGACTCATAAAATACAGTAAAGATACAGTAAAAAATACAGTAAAAATATACTAAAAAAATACAGTAAATTACTGTAAAATATATAGTAAAAACACACCAAAAATATAGTAAAAAATATAGCAAAAAATCTCATAAAAATAAAGTAAAAATATAGTAAAGACACAGTAAAAAATATAGTACAAATACAGTAAAAACATAGTAAAAATACAGTAAAAAATATAGGAAAAACACAGTAAAATATAGTAAAAATATAGCAAAAATACAGTAACAATTAAAAATACCTTCAATTATTACAATATCACTGTGATTCTCCACTGTGTATTATGCAGAATTGTAATAAGATAGCAATTTATTTGTGTTGTGTTCATTATTGATGCCTTTAACCCTTCCATGCATAGAGGTCATGACAGTGTGCAGCTCTTCTAAAGCTGTTTTCTTGTATGTGCATAAGTTTTGATGGCATAGTTGGACATCAGCCACTACAGTGGATCCTATTGCATCATTTCTTCCACTGCCAGTGATTGGCTAGCCATTGCAAATTCTTTAAAAAAAAAAAAAAAAAAAAGAAAGAAAAAAATAAAGAAAAAAGAAAAAGAGTCAAACCAAGATGGCCGACAGGCAGCCAGAAACACCAAGTAGCTCATTTTCTTTTGTTCAAACCTTCTATAAAAAAGAGACCTTTGCAGGAAAGAAAAATATGGTGACATCGAGGAACATCTAAGGAGTCATGCAATTGCAAAATTTTCCGAGTATCGATGTTATATTGGGAGGCAATTATGATTAATCTCATGTCCACTAAAGTGCACATCATGCATCACCAGCTATATTTCAGCTACAATTCATTGACCACAATTAGGCTATTACTGCTACTGTTCTTGAAAATATGTCATCTGAGAGACTTGGGAATCTATACAGGAGAGTGAATCCCTCAATGCTGTTTGAATTATTTATGCATCAATTATTTTATTTTATAGTTCACATCACATTTCACAGTTCAATCCACTGTATATCATTTTATCCATTTGTTTGTTAAATCCATATTTCTAGAGCAAAATGCATGGTGGCCATCTCAGTGGACATGTAAATATATTTTTTAGAAAAATGGGTTGAAATAAAATAAAGTTCAAACCTTGTTTTTCACGCCTAAAGATGAATAAAAACAATTGGGGGAAAAAAAAGATCCTAACAGAGGTTATCATAATTCATGCATGAATGGGAGTTAGGTAAAGTTGGCAAGATATTCACAGATTCGGACTTCCGGCATCAATAACTCATGAGATATACGTTGTAAAAACATAAACAATGCCTCTTTCAAATCGCTGTAAGCTAGACAATGTGCTACGAGGCCAGTTTTATCAAAAGTCGCTGTCTTTCAAGTTGCACAAATAGCACTGATGTCTATGAGCAGCCGGCTGTGCAACGAGTGAACAGGGACCGTCTGCAAATAGCAAAACCGCTGCAACAGCGAAGAGAGACAAATATTCAATTACTTAACTTTTATACACTGTAGTGTCACCAAATTTACTGCAGCAATCAATTGTCTCCTGCTGGTCATACTACAACTCTTGGTTTGACACTAAATACAAAATCTGAATTTTAAGAAATTTTCATTATTTTAGTATTGTTTTAATAAATTCAATAACTTCACTCTTGTTTACTTTAGTGTCACCAAAATCACTGGAGCCTTCAATTGGCTTCTGCTGGTCATACTACGACACTTGGTTTGATATTAAGTACAAAATTTGAATTTTAAATAATTTTTATTGGTAATAAAATTCATTAACTTCACTCTTATGTACTGTAGTGTCACCAAACTCGCTGCTGCCATCAGTTGTCTCCTGACTGTCACAGTACAACCCTTGGTTTGATATTAAATAGAAAATCTGAATTTTAAGGAATTGTTATTGGTAATAAAATTCAATAACTTCACTCTTATACATTGTAGTGTTACCAAAATCACTGGAGCCATCAGTTGACTCCTGCTGGTCATACTACAACTCTTGGTTTGATATTAAATTAAAAAATCTGAATTTTAAGGAATTTTTTTCTTATTTTCTTATTATTTTATTAGTAATAAAATTCAATAACTTCCCTCTTATGTACTGCAAAAAGATTACACTCTGTCTAACTCAGTTGGCTCCTGTTGATCATACTACAACTCTTGGTTTGATATTTAACTATTTTTCATGATTTTAAGGATTTTTTTTTTTATCGGTAATGAAATTGTTGTTATATATCTCAAATATTTTTTGTTGTAACAGTTAAAAGTGGTCATCCATTTTTTTTTTTTTTTGGTAGATTGTGTAACATTAACAACCAAAAGTAACTGAATTTTAATGATTTGGGTTGTTTATTGCCATGTGAAGATGTGCACACTATTTAGTGTGCATGCTTGTGTGTGAAGTTTAAGGATTATGAGTAAATTAGCTTTGACGGCTCTTCTCTTGATGTATGTGGGGCTATATTTTTAGATCCACAGTGCACCTGTTTGTCCAAATACATGATACTGAATAGTAATGGAACTTGGACTCCTCATCAAAGAGAGGATCAGATAACATCAATATACCAAACTAAACTGTTTAGACTGTCTCCTCAAGTACTGACGATTGGGAAGAAAGACAGTCAGACGCTTTCTTACGAGGCTGCAGCCTTAACTGATTCATTTAAACCCTAATGTTAAACAGCTAATAATATTTTCCAAGTTAAGGACTGCACGGACAATACTTGGAAGAAAAAACCTGAAGGTGTGATCAGTAGGACCCTTTTGATGGTTGGATGGCGTTTGTTTTTTCTGCAGTGTTTAAGAGTAAAGTAAGTGAATTTTATTTACTACAAAAATTCCTTAAAATTCAGATTTTTTACTTAATGTCAAACCAAGAGTTGTAGTATGATAATCAGGAGCCAACTGATGGCTCCAGCGAATTTGATGACGCTACAGTGTGTAAGAGTGAAGTTATTGAATTTTATGACTAATAATAATAAAATAATAAAAATTTCTTAAAATTCAGATTTTGCATTTAGTGTCAAACCAAGAGTTGTAGTATGACCAGCAGGAGACAATTGAAGGCTCCAATGATTTTGTTAACACTACAATGTATAGGATAGGACAGCAGATCAGTCCTGTCTAACATCCTACTTCTGTTTCCTCTCACCTGAATCTTCCAACAAACTCCCTGACGTTCCTCCATCTGACGAGCAGAGTCCGTTCAAAAAGTTCACATTTAGTGCCAAAAATATTCATTCAAAGATGAAGAAACCATGAAAAGATCGATAAAACTACTTGAAGGTTAAATAAACTTGCAGCGGTGGGGCTTGTGTGTTGGTGGTCTGACCCGTCAGGTGTGTCTGAGTGGAACGTACCACCTGCTCAGGTCAGCGGGGGGAACACAGAGATACAAAAGTTAAAAATCCTGGCTCTAAACCTAGTCCACTTTATGTCACATGAGTGCATCTACATTAGCATAACATTTAATTTCATGTAGATGAGTTTTACTGCTCCAATCACAGACTGACCTGCTGCTGACATCACCTGTTCACCTGGAGCTCACCTGTTCACCGGACCGCAGCAACAAACTGGAGAAGAACTGAGTGCTCTCGATCATGGATCAAATAATAATTCAGTGGAATCTTTACTGCAGTAACACATTTTCTTCGCCATCATATTATCTGAAAACTAAAAGACTCTCCTCAGTGAAGCAGCTCGGTGAACTTTATCCACTGTGGGATCAATAAAGTTTATCCTTATCCTTATCAGAGCAGGGGGCGCTACTGCCCCTCTGGCGGACACAGGCGGTAACGACACTAATTATTATTTGAGGCAAAGCTGGCGACATTACAGAGGAGCAGCACTTCCTGTTTCAACGTAAAACTATCGTAATGCTCTTAGGCTAAAACGTGGTTTTGTGACACTCAGAAGAATCTGCAGTATGAACCAAAATGTATTTAAGGACCACTAGCTTGTCGACTCCCTCAAATTGTGTTTGTTGTCACTATACGTTCAGAAATGAACACGTTATAGGTAATGTACAAATGCATTCGTGACCGGAAGTGTTAGCCGAGCTGGCGGAAGTGCTAACGAGGGTTTGTTATGACACGGACTAATACCTTAACACACGTAGTTCTAAAATCAATTCTCTCCAAGACACAGAGCTCTAGCTCCGTTTCCTGTCCCAGGTCTAATGTTTCAGCCCGATATCGTGATCAGCATCTTTTAAAGAGACGCTGCTGGTAGCGCTGGAGTTAGCTTGTCGCTAGCTTCTGATTAGCTGCTAGCTCGCTAACGCTGCCATCACAGACGCAGCTATCGATTGTCATTAGCTACATTGTGGATTCATTTCCTGTTTGGACGTGACTCAGACTACAACAAAAGTAATCGGAGCAAGTGGAGAAGCTAGCTGTCGTCAAATACGACTTGGTTTACACCGGAGATCCTTCTGAATCGACCAAAATCGCTTAGTAATACGTTTGACATAAAATGTACACTAAAGAAAGATGCTTTTACGTTGAAGATGAACGGGAAGTGCTGCTCACCTGTAATGTCGCCAGCTATACAGTTAGTAATAATGTCGTGTCGTTACCGCCTGTGTCCACAAGAGGTCAGTAGCGCCCCCTCCTGTGACATGATCTTACATGAGAGAGATTAGATGACAGCAGAGACTCAAGACACAAATCTCTGTCCCTGCAACCGATCAATAATCAATAACAACACTGATACATTATCAACCAATCATATTTTGGTCGTTTTGTACATGTTTCTGGTAGTTTTATCTCATATTTTGGTCATATTCACAGGACTCACCTGTTTTGAGAAAATCATTTTCTGCACTTTTACAATTACATGTATTCCACAAGCCACTTTATGCTGATGTCACTTATAGTGTAGTAATACGGTATTTATTCATTTTTCATTCTTGTATATATATATCATTGTTATTATAATTATTATCTTTACTGTAGTAAACTGTAGTTAGTGCTGCTCTGAAAGATTTTTGCTGCTCTAACACTGGAAATTTCCCCTGACCTGGGGAGTAATAAAGGACCGTTGTATATCTATGTGCAAGAACTGATACCTCATCTTCCTGTATATAGTCTTCTACATGGTATTTAAAAAAATCTGCGCATATATCCCTCTGGGCTGGAAACTGATTATAGTTTACTGCTATGGTGTATGGCTCTGGCATTAAATATACTACATATATAGCTGGTGGTAAATTCAAAAATATGTAGACGAGCAAATCAAGTATAGTGAGGGTGATGCAGAGTAGATTGATGGAAATGGGCAGCTGGAAGCAGTGGGCTGGAGGAAGGTCAGCAGCAGCAGCATCCCACAGATGGAGATTAGGCCAGTTGGTGGGAGAACCACCACAGATCTGAAGCATCCAGCTCTGGGATCAGGGACACTCGGAGAAAGGACACAGGGAGAAACAGAGTGAGTGTAATGCAATAATGGTATATATATTTATGGTATACCATTGTATATAATGCTAGATAGAGAAGGGCTCAGTGCATCCAGAGAGGTCCTCCAGCAGCCTAGGCCTATAGCAGCAGAACTAAGGGACGTCCAAGAGGAAGACTCCAGCTGACCCCCTCAGGGTCCCCCAGTCAGTCCTAACGATAAGATTTGTCAAAAAGGAAGGTTTTAAGCCTGGTCTTAAAATTAGAGAGGGTGTCCGCCTCCGGAACCCAAACTGGGAGCCGGTTCCACAGGAGAGGAGCTGATAACTGAAGGCTCTGCCTCCCATTCTACTTTTAGAGAGAAGTTACAGGTCACTTCTCCAAGTAAGCCTGCAGTCTGAGAGCGAAGAGTTCTGCTAGGATAATATGGTACTATCAGGTCTTTAAGATATGATGGAGATTGGTTGTTAAGAGCTTTATATGTCAGAAGAAGGATTTTGAATTCTATTCTACATTTCACAGGAAGCCAATGAAGAGAAACCAGCATAGGAGAAATATGATCTCTCTTGCTAACTATCGTCAGTACTCTGGCTGCAGCCCTACACTGCACGACACCAACACTGATTTAGCAAGTCTGAGTTCTGAACCGTGGCTTTGGTACCAATAAGCTGGTTTTGTGTAATAGCCTAAAACTGCCTCAGATTGTTGACTGTGGTCATAATGACTTATTTACTGAGCATTGAGAAACCTACTTCTTGGAAAAAAAGAAAAGCATATGAATAACATAAAATGATATGATATAGAATAATAATTATAAATACGGTGATGTTACTTTGAACAGGTGAATGATCAGGGAGCCTCTGTCACTCAGGTTGTCTACAATCTGGAAGTTACTGATGTAACGATGCACTGAATTGCACAGCTGGACACACACATAACAAAAATAATACGAACAAAAAGTCCCTGAAGATGAGCACACACAGTCCTTGCATTGTGATGTATGCAAAACTTATGTATTTTAAGAGATTGTATGCGAGTGTTTTATAAATTCAATTTACTAAATTTACTCAGGTCAGCAGTCAGAATGCTTTGTTGTTTTTTTTTTGTTAAAGTGCATTTGCTTTAATTTGTCACCCGTCTGAAGGACGTCGTGTAAAATATGTGATATAGTGTGAGAATTTGATCTACCGCTGGATCCTTCAAAAGTGACGTTGAGATCAAAGTGCTTGCAGGGCATTTTCTCTTCCACCTCATGCAGCTGATTGTAATAGGTCACAACCCGTGGTCGTCTTTCCCTGTGCTGGAAAGAAAACCACGTGTAAGAGGCACAGAGGAGAAAACAACAAACAAACATAAGAGGAAAAGCAGACAGTAGCGTATAAGTATTGCACTCATAAACAAAGCCCTTAGCGGCAAGGTCTTTGTGATATTTCTGAAATACATTTAGAATGGATTGTTGCGGTTTCAGCACGCCATGAAAGTGAGACTCGAATGAGGTCAGTCTTGGTTAGTAACCCCATACTCCATTCATGTCATTCTACAACATTCTACAAGTCCATTCTTATGTATCGTGATAATACCTCTAGTATTCCTTGTCCATTTCCTCGAGCCTCTACTTCCAAATCAAGATTAGCAGGCAACTGCGAACAGAGAAGAAGATTGTTTGTGAAATGCATGTGGAAAAACTCTTTTTTTCTTTTTCTAAATCAACAGTTGATAAAAGTCCAATGTCATTATACATTGCACTTGTAACTGCTAGTGCAGAACCTCAATAGAATCATTATCAAATCTGCCAGTTTCGTTTAGCTTCTTTTGTATTTAAGAGCACATTTAATAAAGGACTGAAATGCCAGACAAAGTTGGTGAAGAAAATTACAAATTTAGCAGAAAAAAAGACAAATGTTTGTTTCTAGACATGGAAAAGACTCTTCCAGACCAAATGCAAATAAATATTAAGCACTAGTGTGTAAAACAGCAACTGCTTTCTAACACAACGGTCTCATAACATTTCCATGTCAGCTTGCTGTGGGTTCTTCTCCCCTGAAGCTTGTCAATTAATCCAATGAATTATTATTATTATTATGAGATCACTATACACAACAAGTCAGCCTAAAGGTAGAAAGCACTGAAAGATGTGCAGAAATTATATACCGACTAATCTCAGTTAGTGCAAATCACCCGTCAGGTGGGAGAAGTGCTCATCCCGCTTGTTCTTGGCTAAACAAATCATGATGAGGGGACACTCACCCAGCTGAGCTTTACGCTTCAACAGTTCAGCAGAGCGTCTCCTTCTGGTACTGCCTGGACACTGCACGGCTGCGGAGATGAGAGGAAAAACAGGAAAAACTAAACAAAAACCCTTACACAAGTTTTCATTGTTTCATTGCACTGGTTGTGCTTTTGTCTAACAGATGAGCAACAGCAAATGGTTACTTAAAAAAAGATTTGGACAACCAGTGTTACCTTGGAATGATATTAGGATTCAATGGACAAGATGCACAATTATAAACAGATTCATCACAGCTTTTTTGAACAGTTTTATCATTCTGTGGTACCCATACTGTTTCAGTTTTTATCCAAGAGCTGTCCAATCCATTTCCCCGCTACACATACAACAGATACACTATGTGGAATAAAGAACTGAGTCTTGCACTGGACTGCACTTTATCACCCATCCTACTGCTCATGTGCACTAAGACTGTTTACATATTTATATCTTTTAAGTATTTTTTTAAAAAATGTATTTGTACATAGTGTACCTTTTTCTATTTTTTTATATATAGCTTGGAGTCACCAATTGTAATTTCGCTGTGGGGAAACACAATGACAATGAAGATTCTTGATTCTCAATGTGTTCCTAACCCCTAAGCCCAACGCGCACAAGGAAGATATGTTGTAGTGGCTCAAAAATTGCTATAAAAGCAAGCAACAGTCCAAGAAAACACATATTTAGGTTAAGATGAGTTCCTTTTTGACACGAGATATGGGTTTTGCTCTTTCAATCATTGGTCGCTTTTAATGTAAATCTCTTGTGAATATAGGTTGTAACCCTACACTATAAATGAAGTATCGGCTTCGTACCAGACTTTTCAGAAGTGAATATCACCTATATTTAACACACATAAAACAATATTCAGTATTAGGCACAAACCGACATATTAAGAGATTAGTTGGTTTGTATATTATTCTCCACCCAAAGCGACTCCAGGATCGCCTCACTTTCAGCAAACACACAGTGCAAACACGGCCTTGAGCTGCTACAAGGGGAAAACTGGATTCCAAGTGTTGACAGCTATTTCCTAATGAAAGCTAGTTTATGATGTTTTTCAATGTTCACTATAGTTTTTTTTTGTGTGTTTCTTTACTGGTGTTGCTATGTATAGGAGCACCAGTCAAGAAAACAATTAAATCATTTTTTTTTTTTTTTCCATTTTGATTTTATTTAACCTTTACTTAACCAGGACAGATCCTGTTGATATTAAGAACCTCTTTTTCAAGGGAGTCCTGGCCAAGATAGGCAGTAGCAAATACAAAACACAGTTATGAAATTACACAGTTAAAACATGATTAAAATACGGAGGAAAAAAAAAACAATAAGAAGAAGAAGAATTAAAATCATTAAAATCACCAGTATTACAGTACATGATGATTCCTGTGAACTACTCTGTGTTTTGCTCAGTAGCCTGACTGGAGAATCTAAAACAAGTAGGTATCTGCCTTCACATGTAAACACGTTAACAGCATGTACGATGGTGTCAACTCGGGAAGTTGCTCGAGTGAGAAACGGCTGAAATTCTCCAAACAGAACAGACAGCTGTTCCATGCTCATACATACTTTGTCTGGTTGTAGTTTTGAACCCAGTACTGGAGGAGTAAAGCAGTCCTAAAGCAGTCCTGCATCAGTCCTGCATCTGAAAACACCCCCTTAGCATCTCGGCCTCCCCCACGGGTGCAGCCAATGTCTCCATGCTCCACCACGTCCCAAATCTGAGCAGAAGGTTAATCAAGAATGAGGTGACATGACTTTATATTTTAAAATGATGCCTGTTCGGGTTAGACTTATTAAACCCACTGCATTCCAGTGTGCATTAAATCATGTCAATTAAAAACTGACTTTTAGAAGTATTGTGCATATTCACAAAGAAGGCATTAGTTCTTCTTGTTGCTATTGGTTCTATGGCAACAAAATGTGGCACAATGTGGAAAATGGAGAATCTGAGAAAAATGTGGAGATTGTTTTATGAGTAAAGTCAATTCTATTTAAACCCTTCTATCGATGATAGAAGTTGTCCTCATGATGATAAGTTCTTGAGGACAACTTATCAACCCTAACCCTCTCAGATAGAAATTCACGGCACCTTCCTCTGTGTGAGTCTGTCCTTGTTTGAGAAGATACACAGCGTTGTCCACAGCCACCAGGCTGACTTTTGCAACCCGGGTCACCTCTGATCTGAAAGCTGAAGCTCTTCCCAGGCGCATAGTCTCTGCAATGCCGTCCACTTGGCCCGACTTTGAGCTTTGAAAGAAAATGAACCCACAGCCAATAACCAAACTTTTAGATTACCTGTTGGTTGGTACAACTTTTCTTGCTTTGGTGTTGCTGTTACTTGAGCCTTCTAGTCAATATTGCAAAAACTGAAATAGACAAAAAGACAAGCAACAACACAGAGAAAAGAAAATTAAATCACCTATACAAGCACTGACACATCATAACACAGCACTATTAACATGTACCAAAAACCCAACAGAAAACGGTTCACCGACCATATAACTCCACTCTAACCCTCTAACCGCGAGTGAGGGTTCTCCAGGTAGGTATTTTCAGAGTGGCACAAGGTATGAAGGTGTCCCCGTTAAAGAACACGGCAGCCAGACTTTCCAGGTTAATGATGTTTACTGTTGTTGCAGATAACTCTGTGCTGCACTGTAGACAACTGTGGCTACTCGTGGATAACTGTGGCTAGCTGTGGTTCTGAAACATCACAAACAGGAATACTGAATCAGTAAGACATTCGGCATAAATGTAACCACAATAATAATTATACTATGAAACAGTAACACAAATGCACATAAACACAATAACGAAGGGCAAAATATTATGCATGGCTCAGCATTTCAATCACATGACGGTAGCAATGTAGCCAAACCCACTCGGACAGACAACATGGTGGGCTAATTGCTAAGCTAACGTCCGTCCTGTAAAGTGTCGCTAAACGATCAACAAGTAACACTAAACAGTGCATAATCATGCTCTACTGCTGGAACACATGACCACTCACCTTCATCATTTACACACAGCAGGTTAAGGAAGAAAAAATGCAACATGCATCCAGTTCAGACATGTGCACAGGATAGAACTAGCTAACAACTGTGCTGCAACGATGGAGAAAAGCTACGTCACACTCGAGGTGCGTTCAAGGACATTACGTAAAAAAACACAAACATCCGATTAGCTCAACAAGGGAGGAAATACAACTATAACGCAACCCATACAACATCATGATCAAAATATGAGGGCTTTCTAACAACACTGTATGACATATTTCAACTACTTGACAAATTATAACAGAAACTTCTAACATGACATTTCTATTTGTGCTTATGTACACGTTTTACTCACAGACAAATAGTCTCCAAGGTAGCTTAGCTTACCACAAAGACTGGAAACAGGTTAGAACTGTTAGCCTAGTTTAGCACAAAGACTGGAAACAGTTAGAACTGTTAGCCTAGTTTAGCAAAGACTGGAAAAAGGTGGAACTGTTAGCCTAGCTTACCGCACAAACTGGAAACAGGTGGAACTGTTAGCCTAGCTCAGCACAAAGACTGGAAACAGGTTAGAACTGTTAGCCTAGTTTCGCAAAGACTGGAAACAGGTGGGAACGGTTAGCTTAGCACAGAGACTGGAAACAGGTTAGAACTGTTAGCCTAGTTTTGCAAAGACTGGAAATAGGTGGGAACTGTTAGCTTACCTTCACA